>JANAVB010019800.1:962214-1069714 GCA_029216955.1 Iris pallida | reverse complement strand
AAGTCTGAAGCATTTTCTAAGTTTCAGGAGTTCAAGGCTTTTGCTGAAAAGCAAAGTGGAAATGCTATAAAGATCCTCAGAACTGATAGAGTAGGAGAATTCTTATCAAACAACTTTAACATTTTTTTGTAAGAAAAATAGTATATTCAGGTATTTTACGGTGAAGTACACACCTGAACAAAATGGAGTGGCTGAGAGAAAGAATAGAATCATTGTGGAGATGGCTCGAAGCATGCTGAAAGAAAAGAACCTACCCAATGATTATTGGGCAGAAGCTGTGGCAACTTCGATATATTTACTAAATCGCTCGCCAACAAAAGCTGTACAAAAGATGACACCATATGAAGCTTGGTTTGGAAGAAAACCAGGAGTAAGTCATCTCAAGGTATTTGGTTGTATTGCTTATGCATTTGTTCATCCTCAAATTCGTAGAAAATTAGATGATAAAAGTGAAAAATGCATTCTTATTGGTTACAGTAATGAATCAAAAGCATATCGATTATATAATCCAATAACCAAAAAGTTAGTTATTAGTAGAAATGTAATTTTTTATGAAAATGCTAGTTGGATGTGGAGTGATAGTAAACAGGTTCAGAAGATCATGGTGATCAAGGATTTATACCACATGAAGAGATTATGACCCAACCAACGTCTTCGACATCGATTGCATCTACATCAGCATCTCCATCAAGTGCTTCTCCTACAAATAGAACTGCTTCACCGGTCACATCTTCATCATCTTCATCGGCAACACTAGCTAGTTCTTATCCTGTAAACAGAAGTCCTTCAGCTTCTGATGAAGAAAGTCATCCAAGAAAGGTAAGATCCTTATCAGAAATTTATGCTTCATGTCAATTTGCTTTAATGGTTGCAGAACCAATTTGCTACGAAGAAGCACATGGAAAAGAAGAATGGGAAAATTCAATGAAAGAAGAAATTACAACAATTGAAAAGAAACAAACGTAGAAACTGACAGATTTGCCCCATGGAAAAGACACAATCGGGGTCAAATGGGTGTACGAGGTGAAATATGACGGAGAAGGTAACGTAAAAAGGTATAAAGCACGTCTAGTTGCTAAAGGATATGTGCAGGTATATGGTATCGACTTTTATGAAACTTTTTCACTTGTTGCTCGCTTAGAAACTGTTAGACTAATTTTAGCTCTAGCAGCTTATAGAAAGTGGGATGTTTTTCAATTGGATGTTAAATCTGTTTTTTTAAATGGTTATTTGAACGAGGATGTTTATGTTGATCAACCACAGGGTTTTGTGATCAAATGTAAGGAGAGTAAAGTCTACAAATTAAAAAAGGCATTGTATGGACTGAGACAAGCACCACGAGCATGGTATAGTCGACTTGACTCTTATCTTCATAAACACGGGTTTCACAGAAGTGATAATGAGCCTACATTATACTGAAGACACAAGGTAATGATAAAATACTTATTGTTTGTGTTTATGTGGATGACATAATATACACGGGTTCTTCCTCATCTCTTATTGAGGAATTTAGAACAATTATGATGAATGAGTTTGAAATGTCGGATCTAGGATTATTGCAATATTTTCTTGGTCTTCAGGTCCAACAAACAACAAGTGGTATTTTTGTCTCTCAAGAGAGGTATGCTTATAATTTACTTAATAAATTTCAGATGAAAAATTGTAAAGGGTGTTCTACTCCAATAAATTCAAATGAGAAGTTGGTTTTAGAAGATGGAACAGAAAAAACTGATAAAAAATATTTTAGAATGCTTGTTGGAGGATTAATGTTCTTAACGCATTTCCGTTCCGATATTGTTTTTGCAGAAAGTTTAATATCGAGGTTCATGCACAAACCTTCTAAACATCATCTTGGAACAGCAAAACGCATTCTCCGCTACATTCATGCAACCAAGAACTATGGAATTTTGTATTATCCTTCCTCTATTTTTAAGTTAATTGGTTTTACTGACAGTGATTGGACAGGTTCCCTAGAAGACCGGAAGAGTACAAGTGGATTCATCTTCAACCTTGGTTCGGGTGCGGTCTCATGGTTGTCAAAGAAGCAAGAAAGCGTCGCACTATCTTCTTCCCAAGTTGAATATGTTGCTGCAACTTCAACTGTTTGCCAAGCTACATGGATGAGAAGAATCATGGAAGATCTGTTCGAGACTCAGACATCTCCAACTCCTATCTATTGTGACAACAATGCAACAATCTGTATGGCAAAGAATCCGTCCTTCCATGGCAGGACAAAATATATTGAGCTTCGTCACCATTTCATATGCGAAGCTGTTACAAAAGGAGTCGTGGAGCTGAAGTACTGTTCGACAAATGATCAAATCGCCGATGGCTTCACTAAGGCATTAGCCTACGAGAAGTTCTTCAAATTCAGACATCTTCTTGGTGTTGTAGATTTTGAATCAAGGGGGAGTGTTGGAGAATAGAATGATTCAAATCTAACGTTCTAATGTCATGTGGCTGGGAATAGTTGCTATTGTATAGGTCATTATGACTTGGTTTTGTGTGAGCTTTAAGCTCCTTCTCTTTTGCTATTTTTAGTCTCTTCATTTCTCTATTTAAAGCACAACTCTCAATGAATAAAATCACTCAAGCTTTTAGCAGTATTCAAAAGCTCTCTTGCATTCTCTTCTTGAAGTGTGTTGCTAGCCCTCTCATCTTCTTATTGCCTTTTTTACTATTAGATTAACAGAGAGGTGTAGGTCAGATTTTGATATAAGTATATATACATTGCTTCATACTCAAAGAAGAAAACGTTTTGTCTACTGCCATTGATTTGAAGAGACTGCATTTTCCCGTAAATACTATCCCGCAACAGAAGCCCCCTATATATATATATATATATATATATATATATATATATATATATATATATATATTTTAAAACCAAGCGGTCGTGTCGGAGACACCCAGCCACCGCCTGGCCCGGGGGCCGTGGGCGAAACCACCAAGCCGCCCCCGTGGGGGCTCGAACTCCGTCCGATGCCCCGGGTGCCAAAGGCCCTAACCGGTAGGCTACAAGGCCATTGGCATATATATATATATATATATATATATATATATATATATATATATATATATATATATATATATATATATATATATATATATATATATACTAGCCTAGTGGTTAAGAGAGATGCATGCGGCCCAAGTGGTCGGGAGTTCGAGCCCCAAGTACCCATTGCTTCAAAATATATACATATATATATATATATATATATATATATATATATATATATATATATCTATTATACAAAACACAAAGGTTTTTGAATCCTAGGGCTGACTGTGCCAAGATAAAGAGTGGTTGGGATTTAATCTTGGTAAATTAACGGTTGTGGGATTTTATGGGGAAGAGCATTATTGGGAGTGGGATTTTATGGGGAAGAGCATTATTGGGAGTAGGGTTTTATGGGAAATCCAAAGATGGGGATTTAATATTTTGATGGGGGCCTCATAATGGTTGTGGATGAGCATTATTGAGAGTGGGGTTTTATGGGGAATCCAAAGAAAATTCACATCCAGCAGTGGTTGGGATTTAATATTTTGATGGGGGTCTCAAAATTATTATTGTTCGTTTAAAATTGGGGGTCCAAAATTTTGAGGGGGGATACCTTAAATGAACCATGCCCTATGGGCACGGATTATGACTAGTATATATATATATCAGATGGCTTCTGTTGCGGAATACTATTTACGGAAAAAGTACGGTCTCTCTTAACAGAACTCTTAACATAACCACTTGTCACCACTTGTGTTCAATCCATGTATTCCATATTTACGGGATACTATATATATGTTAGCAGTGAAATGTTAAAATATTTTCCATTCAGCGTATACTGTGCGATTTACATCTTGCAGGCATGCACTAGTGTAATGTAGCTAAAGCCAAGGAGTCGCACAAAATCACACCAAAGCAAGCAAAGTGATAGCAATTGATACAAAAGAAAATTAACATCTTTCCTATCTTCAGAAAATCATTTATTTACACACAAGTCAGAAAGTAGGAGGAGGAGACGACCCATGCAAAATTTGGTAAATATACAGAGGGAGAACTGGAAGAGCACAAGCCCCTCCAGTTGACTGGATCAACCATCATATAGTCACTATGCAAGGGCAGAATCACACTTGGATTGTGATGGGCACAGTACATCTAATTTTTATTTTTTTTTGACCATTTTATGCGGTCTATTCTAACTTGAATTTTTTATTCCGCCATAGTTAATATGGATTTAAAAAAAGGTTATTTAGTTATAGGGTCTCATATAAATATATAATATTTAATATTAAAATTTAGATTTTTTATATTATTCAATGTTAGAATTTATACTGTTCATCATACAAATTAGTCTAAATAGAGATCTAAGTTCTAACATTGAACAATATGAAAACCCAAATTTTAATATTAAATATTATATGAGACCCTATAACTAAATAACCCTTAAAAAAAGGATAATTAAGTAACTAATTAATAATTAGGAGTTGGTCTCCATCCATTGGAGATAGATGTCGCCGGCGACGTTGAGAGCGTCCGAAGAGGTCCCGAGGAGCCCCCGACTGGTGAATCCAACGCAGTACAGGCCCTTCTCCCCTTTCCACCCGTTGGGGAATGGGGACTTCGGCATTCCCTCCGTGGAGAAGAGATCAGCACCCTTCTGCAAATTATAATAGGATGTTCTTAATTAATAATTAGTTAACTCCGTCTTCCATTATCAGTGTCGTCACACAAGGAAGCTGACAAACTCCTACTTAAAAGTGGTAACGGATTCAAATTTCAAACAGAAGATATTTGTCTTATCGATGTATGTTTACAAACGACTTGTATTGATAAATATAAAATATGTATTAATAAATGTGCTGGTTGTGCATTTATTTTATCTTATCGATGAATGTTTACAAACGACTTGTATAAGTAACTAAGTAAATTGCAGATATATGCAGTTCAATATAGGTATGTTTAGCTATTGGCCAACTTTACAAGTACATGTATTGATCATGTACATGATTTTTTGAGAGGAATAGAAGCAAGTAAATTATATATATATATATATATATATATATATATATATATATATATATATATATATATATATATATATATATAAGCGGATCAAAAGTCCCCCTTAGACATAGGCGGCTCCAGGGGGAGGCGGCCTAGGCAGCCGCCTAGGGCCTCCTCCCCCAAGGGGGCCTCCAATTTTCTATTTGAAGGAAAAGTTTTCTTTTGGCCCAAATAAAAAAATTATGGGCCTCGAAAAGTCCATGGCTGCATGGAAAAAAAATCAAATAAAACCTATAAAAAATAAAATGTCACCATATTTCTAAGGCACTTCTTCATCTCCTCTCTCACAAAAAAAATCTATAAAAAATAAATAAAACGCTATCTTCCTTTCCACTTAGTATTTGCTAAGATAATATCATATCTATCTTTTAATCTCTAATAGCATCTTCTTATTCTTTTTTTTTTTGCTTCTTTCCGGTGATCAAACCTGAAGCGATTTTACGATCACGACAAGAAGGAACCTGATCCTTCTTAATTGAGGTTGACCTTTCTTTGCACCTACTCTTTTTTTATGATTATTTTTTTACTTAGTGAGAGAGTCAGCACTAGTGGAAACTAGGGAGCTTGCCTGGCCCTTGATGATGTTGTTATTGCAATTTTTTTAATGTATTTTTGTCCTTTATATGAATAATTTCATGCTTCATTGCATCCAAAAAAATTGTATATGATTCTTGATTTCATCTTCTGTAAAGTTTCAACCATATTTATCTTCATTCTTGCAACGGAAAATTTTAGGACCCCTGTCATAATATGTCATCTTCGACTACTTTGCATATGAACAATTTTTTATCCATATTCTGCCAACCAGTTGTTTATAGTATAATGTCAATAGATCCATAAACTTTGTTATAAATTTAGAACTTGGAGTTGCTTAGTACTAATTATATTGTAATTTGAATTTGCTAGGTTTTGCATTATAAAAAAAATTTATATAGAGGGATGAGAGCCTCATTTTTGGGACATGTTTAGGGCCTCCAAAATGCTGGAGCCGACCCTGCCCTTAGAAAATTTTCTAAAAATTTTCTTACTCTCAGCCGTCCATTTAATGTTAATATTAATGTTAATGTTAATGTTAATATTAATGTTAATATTAACATTAAATACTAAAATTAACATTAAATTTAACATTAAAATTAATATTAACATTAACATTAACATTAATATTAATATTAATATAAAAATAAAAATAAATATTAATATTAATATTAATATTAACATTAATATTAACATTAACATTAACATTAATATTAACATTAAATGGACGGCTGAGAGTGAGGGGTTTTTAGGAGATTTTCTAAGGGGGGACTTTTGATCCGCTCCCTATATATATATATATATATATATATATATATATATATATATATATATATATATATATATATACAGAAATGCTTCAAAACCAGCCGGCTGGTTTTGTATTATAGAACCACCATATGTTTTATGTATTGGATTGAAATTTAGTGGTTGAGATTAAAAGGTGTAGACCCCACCACCTTTTTAAGTCATCTAATCTCAACCGTGCAATTCCAATCCAACGTGTATAACATAGGTTGGTTCTATAATACAAAACCAACTGGTTGGTTCTACAGCACTCATATATATATATATATATATATATATATATATATATATATATATATATATATATATATATATATACCCCCTTGTTAAGGTAGTTACTAATCACTATATTAAATCTAATCACTAATAATTACATCTTCCACGTAGATAAATGTTCATACCAGCGATTTCTAGCAGGGCCGGCCCTGAGCAATTGGGGGTCCGAGACGAAACTTACAAAATGGGCTCTCATACATAATATAAAAAAAAGTATAAATAAAACAAAAATTTGTTGTAGTCAAGATTTGAACCAAGGACCTATTAAATATAAGTCTAGCATTGTAACCAATACACTACAATGCTTTCAATTAAAAAAGGACGCATGATACATATTAGTTCTATTATAGACAATTCCATGTTGGTACCCCCTTTCGTCAAGGGTCCTGGACCGTCGTCCGGCCTGCCCTGGGCCAGGGCCGCCCCTGATTTCTAGTAGTACTTAAAACAAAAAGAGAGAAAACTGACTATAAATATTTGTGTATAAAGCATGCAATAAATGACATCAGATTTAAATATTCACTGTTTCAACTGTTGTTGCGCGCATGCATGACAAAGCTAACATATGTTACAGTTACACAAGCAGAGGCGGCCCAAAGTGAGAAGAAGAGTAACTCCCCAAGCCCTTGGAAGATGTGTGAGTATTGAAATAGGAAAAGAGTCGGAAGAGGGCATGCAGTGACCTGTAGGTGTTTATCACAGCATTTTGGACAGTCCGCGCGGGGGGGGGGGGGGGGGGGGGGGGGGGGGGACGTGGCAGACAGCCATTGGCCGTCCTGCTAATTTGGGCCCACCCCAGGAGGAGGAGCGAATGACTGTTTGCAAGTCGGGCAACGTAGGAGCCCCATGCAGAATTGCAGATATTATCCCGAGAGAGAGAGAGAGAGAGCAAAGCTATGTTGACAAGGAATAGAATAGTGTCAGGTTTTGAATTGAATTATTCATTTCATAGAGCCACTCCAATCATTAAGTCCACATATCCCAACTAACCCTAACAATTAATAGAGAGAGGGTGTGTGTGTGTGTGTGTGTGTGAGAGAGAGAGAGAGAGAGAGGTAGAGGTACCTTGAGCCATGAATGTACATTGCTCCTGTAACCAGTTGCAAGTATTATGGAATCAAAATCCTCCTCCCTCCCATCCACAAACTTTGCGCCTTCCCTTGTGATCTCTTTGATCCCTCCCATCACCTAAAAAGGCATGCAACGATTAGTTTTTTTTTTTCTTTCCTTTTTAATTTCTTTTTTGAGAATATATATATACAATTATACATACAACATTAATTAGTTTTAACGTATGTTGTGATCTAAGTTAATATGGACACACATACAAATAATTAAGGACACGATATGGGTACACGGTACAGACAATTTTTAAATGGACGCTTCTACATTGTCCGCAACATTGGCCTGCAGTTTTGGTCCACCTGTCATATGTCGTCCTTCCATTGGAGAAATATCTGATGGCGGATCCGAGCTTAGTATATAGAGGGCCAGCAGGCTTATGCCATGTGGCAGGGCGTAGTCACGTCCGCAGTTAAGCAAAATATCACTTTTATTTCAAATTGATACTATTTTTTTTTTCCGTGTCCGTGCAATATAGCTCGTGACCATAGTGTATTATGCAATGTATGTATTGTGTAAGATCAATCCTATATATTCACCTTGATTCTCCCTGACTTGATTTGGGCGAGCGCACCCACGTCGAGCACCGGGGTCTTCCCGGTGAGGTTCTTGAGCTCGATCGGCCCGGTCTTCGGCCTCCGGAGGCCAAGCCTGTCGGTGTCTCCGAGTGCCAGGTGGGCCAGTGCCAAAAGGAATTTGTCCACCAGCCTGACCGGAACCCACCTGAGCAGTGCCGTTGCTATACCAAATGTCGAGAATCCCAACATCTCCCTTGGCAAAACATGAACCTATAAATATAGGGAAAGAAGAAGAAGAAGAAGAAATTAAGTCAGTCAAGAAAGATGATGACATGCTTGGGTGTTGTGTCGTACGTGTTTCTGTAAACGTGTACATTACATTATTTCTTGCGACCAAGAATGGCTCCGCACGGTGTCTGCACAGGTCCAAGCTGACCTCCATGCCGGAGTTTCCGCAGCCGACGACCAGCACCCTCTCCCCTCCAAACCTGGCTCCGGACTTGTACTGGGAAGTATGGATGGCGCAGCCGCGGAAGCGGTCTAGCCCGGGCAGTTCGGGCAGTACGGGGTCGGCATTCTCGCCAGTGGCGACAACAAGCCACCTGCTGACCAGCTCGGCCTCCTCCCCCCGTCCGGCCCGGACCCTCCACGCGGCGAGCGAGGGGTCGTAGCGGGCGGTGCGGACCGGGGAGTCGAAGCGCGGGGTGATGGAGAAGGTCTCGACGTAGGAGCGCAGGTAGGAGAGGAAGTGGTGCTTGGAGGGGTACTTGGGGAAGTGCGCGGGGAAGGGCATGTGGGGGAGGTGGCAGAAGTGCTTGGGGAGGTGGAGCTTGAGGCAGTCGTAGGTGCGGTCGAGCCAGAGGGAGGCGACGGAGTTCGATTGTTCGAGGAGGAGGTAGGGGACGCCGAGGCGGTGGAGGCAGGCGGCGGCGGCGAGGCCGGAGGGACCTGCGCCGACGATGATGGGACCCGGGACCCACGTGGGCTTAGGCTCTTCTAGCACTGCTGCAACTGCAAGTGAACCCATGTTGTTGTTGTTGTTGTTGTTGTGGAGTGAAGGAAAAGGTGGTGGAGCTAAACCAGTGCTATATATAGGGAGTGAAGGAAAAGGTGGTGGGGGTTTTGGAACTTGGACTTTTGAAGGGTTTGGGATATTTGAGGTGTTACAGAGTGCATGCAGAGACCATAGAGAGAGGGGGGAGATATATGGAAGCGTGAAGGCTAAGGAAAAGGATTTGCTTTTCTCTCTCTATCTCTCTCTCTCTCTCTCTCTCTCAATTTATCTATCTATCTATCAATCTAATCTATGTTGAAGTTTAAAGAGGAGCAAAGGAATGACGTGAACTCAGTTGAGTTATTTTATGGAGAGAGTATTTTTTCACACACCAAAATAAATATTTACCATATTCTTGAATAGTTGCTAAGTATTAATTTAGAAATATTTTTTATTTTAGTTTTTTTTATCTCATAGTAATGAAAAAAGTAATTTTAGGTTGATAGATGACAATCATTGACTCTGGAATGGTGAACATCATCTAAGTTTTGGTGTGTTAACAAAAATGGACTTCTTTCATAAGGAGATGCTGAAATTGGTAGGGGTGACGCGATACGGTACATTTTTTTAGCCTTCTACTAATTCGATTGTCATCTTGGTAATCTAAAACTAAAAATCGAACCTAATTGATCGAACTTATGGAATCACATCAATCTCATTTGTACAACTCGATTAGGTTCGATTCTTTGTACTCATTTCACACATTAAATAAGTTATGCTAAAATCATTCAAAATAATTATCTTGTATGTACTTCAATACTTAATTAGCAAATATATCCTAAATTTTGTATGATTTCCTAATCCGCTGTCAACTATACATAAAAATTTGATCAACCTTCAATTACCAATTATAAGTTTAAATCCATGAAGAATATACATTGGGAACGATCTGATTCAAACGATTTTTTTAGTTTCTCAGCTCTAACCCAGACCCCAAAAAATAAAAACTAAGAGATGGTCCGACCACAAAATTTATTATATAAAAAGTAAATTTTAAAATAATTAGTTGCATAGAAAAAACTTTGGAAAATTTTCGAAAAAAAACATTCCGCCAAAATTCTGCTAGTTAGACTGGAGGGATTTTGGTTGACCGTTAACCCCAACGGTAGGCTCCCCTAACAAGTTAACTATATTGGCTCTTATATATAGTTAGGAGTATGCGGGGATGAGAAGAGAATATAAGAAAGGCAGGAATATAAAAAACTATCTAAGAAGAAACAAAAAAAGGTCTAATTTTTTATGTTAATTTAAATTAGTTGTTCTCAATTAGTTAGTTAATTTTATGTTTATTTATTTAATTAGCTAGTCTGCATATAATCCCAAATCCTAACCCTAAAATTCTATCCTAACCCTAATTATAACAATAAAATGCAAACCCTAACCCTAGCTTAACCCTAACTGTAAGCTATAACACTAAAATTTAAACCCTAACCATATAACCCTAACCAATACCCTAACCCAAACCATATGACCCTAACTAGTACCCTAAAATAGCCACTACCAAAATATCTCATATTAGAGACGCCAAACGACATCGCTAAACAACAATAAAACGTCGCTAACTGAAAACAGTGACGTATTTAGCAACGTTTCGGGCATGTCGCATTATTCATGGTCGCTATTAGCGAAAACGTCGCTATTCGTCGCCATGGCGACGTAGATCGGCAACGCACTACGTCGCTAGTATTAGCGACATTTACCGACAACAACGTTGCTAATTAGCGATGTAACCTTTCGTTGCTGATTGTCGCTGTCCGTTCAGATTTTAGTGACATTAAATTAGTGATTAGCGACGTTGTCCGACTCCATATCTGAGAATTTTTTGGTTGCCACGTCATCATTTTGCGACGTTTAGCGACGTTACGTATGCGTCGCTGACCGTCGCTAAACGTCGCTAATTCCAACAAAAATTGTATAAAAAACAGCAGGCAATATGCATTTCACATAAATAACAGTTACATTAAAAATATTGTACCTTTATTTAGAGTTTCAGTTTGCAAATAATAGACCCGGAGCAACCCCCCGTAGAATTTCCTAGGCTCGTCGACCCCTTCGGTGGAACACTCAACATCGGTAAACCAATATAGAGACAAGTAATAATAATGCACTAGCAATAATCAAATAAATAGAATCGAACGGTCAGAAAGACAAGAAATAGCCGGATGGATACAAATCCATTACCAAATGGCTATAAAACGTGTGTCCGATAATATTCCACATAACATAACACAAATAGTCATACCTAGGATAAAATAAATACATAAACCAACAAATACATAAAGACCCAACAATGGGTCACCAACACAACAAATAAAACAAGTCCAATAAAGGACTACGCCTGGTCAGGAGGAGGAGGAGGAGGAGGAGTAGCTGCAGTGCCTGCACCTAGGACACCAGGAACCTATACTGTTCCTGGGTCAGAATCACCGGGTGACGACCATCAGTAGGAGCAAGAGGAGGAAGTGGAGCCGCTGCAGTCGGTGTGGATGTCGAAGCATGACCTGGAAGTGTTCGCTCCATGGCCAGCAGTCTGGAGTTGGTGGAAGCCATAACAGCCGCCAGCCTCGAAACCTGCTCGCCAAAGGCCGCCTGCGTCCCCTGTACCACCTGGACGACACGATCCGTCCTCTCGTCCGTCTCCTTAATGGTGCGCTCGAGCATATCAAATCGTGCGGTGAGGGCCGCATCGTCCGTCTGCGGCTGAGAAGGGGATGCTCCATCCTTCGTAATAGCTCCTCATGCAGCTCAGTAAGCTGGAGACAGAGTTCCCCCACTCGGACCGACTCCTCTTAGGGCTGTGGGGAATGCACACTGGCAGAGGAGGCTCTGGATGACTGCGTCGCCACAAAGGCGCCGTAGGATCCCGTACCGTATACACTACAAGAAAAAAAACCCCTTTTACAATGTTTCATTTACAATACTTCCTAAAAACGTTGTTAAAAAGGGGGATCTTCTATAACTTTTATGGTAAAAACGTTGTAAAATACATGTGCAAATAATATTTTATATTCAAATGTTAAGGCTTCTACAATGGACATTCACAAAAGTTGTGTATTAGTGTCTTCAATATGTCACTCCCGTTTCCCATTATACGTATTTTTCAGGATATGTATACGGATTTCTGACAATTGTCAGGTGGTCCGTATTTTGACTTATCTTGCTTAGCTTAGCCTTGGTTTAAATCTTGACTTGATTGGTTCAACTTGGTTCAACTTGACTTGACTTGGCTTGGCTTGGTTTGATTTATTTTGGGTTAAAATGAGAGGGGTTGCTATATAAGTCAACTTCTTCTCTCTCCTCCATTATTTTGCATTTACTTCTTCATCTTCTTCATTTACTCCTCCCACCTACCAAGCCTCGGCAAGTACAACTTGTTTCATGATGGATCTCAAGTTTTATTGTTCTATTCTCTCCCTTACTTGATTCTAAGCCTCTTTAGAACTTGGCATTTTTGGATTTGATGGATGGATTCTTGTAGATCTAAGTTTGTAACTTTTTAGTTTTTTTGGTTTTGATCTCTAAAACTTGGTTATTTTTGAAAACTAATGGTTCTATGTTGTAGAGAATTCAATTTCATGCAGTTTTGGCCTTTGTTTCGCTTGATTTCGACTTCGGATGAGGAAGTTATGGCCATGGCAAGTTTTCGAAACTTGTATGGCTGAACTTGCTGATTGGGGACGATGACCTCCATGCGCCCGGGAGGCCATGCGTCGGAAGGCCATGCGCTGTGAAGTCCCGGCAACACATCCCTTAACTCCGAGCGTGTCATGCGCGTAGGTTCCTTACGCACATGTACTAAAGACGCAACGTGAGTTTCCCACGCACGGATGTGCAGGAATTCCTACGTACGAATGTGCAGGAATTTCCACGCACGGATGTGCAAGAATTCCCACGCGCGGATGTGCAGGAATTCTCACGCACGGATGTGCAGGAATCTCATGCGCCGGAATTGCTCTATTTTTCTGTTTTTGCCTGCTTAAGTTGTTTTGTAGTTAGAATCTTGGAAAACTCAAAACATAAAAATTGTAGATCTTTTCCTTGGCTTCAAGAATATGTCACTAGTTATTTTATGCAAGCTTCTCTCATTCATGATAATATAAGAATAGAACACGATAGTGGCCCGCTGTGGCGCACTCTTGACAAGTAAAATGATATGATATATCTCGACATGCTGTTATGACAGCTAGCCTGACATGACAAGTATGAAAGACTTGGACACCGTGGACGATTGTGTTTGCATGTACAAATAAATTGGTACTGTCTTACATCATGTCTAGGATGGAGATCCCTGAGTACCACGGTCAGGGGTACCTACTGAAATTGACTAAGGCTAATTACTAGAATGATTCAGTAGTCATGAAGAGATTTTTTTTCCAGCTACAAGAATTTTGTTATCTGGACGCACTAAGTGGACTTGTAGCCTACCGACGAGTAGGGCACATTTCCAGCACACAGTCACGTGTTGCACCCTTCATAAACGGACATTCGACCTGGATAACCTGGATGGTCTGCAGGGTTTGTGGCTGTTGGGATAATCTCATTGCATTTACTAGTAACTAGGCCTGTGATAACCCTAGTTAGTTAAAGTATCAAACCGTACTCTTTGCTTGGCCGTGATTGATTGAATGAAGTCTAGTCCAGCTTCGACTTGTCCTGATTCTGTGCAAGATTATGATAAGACATGATTATTTATGCTTGCCTTAACAATAATGATCAGGGGACCAGTTCTGTTCAGGCGAAGGGTTACAACCCCGGTCCTTATTTGGTTTAAGGGTTATAACCTGGCTCCCGGAGCAGTTCTGTGTCCTCTCTTCTTTTATTGTCTTATTGCTTCCTATGCCATGCTCGTCATATTTTTTTACCTCAATAGCATGATTGTCTATACTGGCCTTAACAATAAAGATCAGGGACCAGTTCTGTTCAGGCGAAGGATTACAACCCCGGTCCTTATTTGGTTTAAGGGTTGTAATCTGGTTCCCGGAGCAGTTCTTTGTCTTCTCTTCGTTTATTGTCTTATTACCCTATCAGCAGTATTTGAGACGGAATCCTATTCAGGTGAAGGACTGCAACTCCGGTCCTTTTATGGTTTAAGGGTTACAATCTGGCTACTTAAATGGTTTTCTCGTACTCAATTTATTATTATTGTACCTGTTATTATCAGTTTTTATTTACTATCTTTAATATTCATTATGATATGCCGGTTTTAGTTCCTAAATGAAGCCTCCTTTGTGGCACTTGCTCTTTCTGGGGTCTGATCCAGCTGGTTTTGTATGGCCAGATATCGGAGCAGCTCCAGAGGATCTACCTACCTTCCAGTCAGATGGTGACCACCAGGCGCAACCCTGGCAACGAGTGGATTTCTTTTTGTCCTCCCACTTTATTGTAAAATTATTCTTTTGAGGCGTTTAGCCGAAGAGCACGTGTTAGCTCAGTTGTACCTTTATTTTCTGTCTGCCTACGGGCTGTAACATGATTGACAAATCCTAGGGTTGATCATGTATGACCAGAACTCTTGCTAGTCTTGACATTTTGTACGACTAGCTTCATGATCATCTGAATATGTAATGTATGGGACGCTTTACTATTGTATATTTGGTGCTCTGACATCTTGTAACTGTTATTACTAGCTTGAGATTGAGACAATAGGCGTATTTATGACCATAGAAGACTAATGGCTTGTAGTTAAACCCTCATGTATCTAGACAGCCGTGACCGTATAGCGAGGTGGGTTGCACTTCAATATATGTTGCTGGCTATGTACGCCCCCGCTCTCCAGTATTCTGGTTCTGGGGCGTGGCATGGTTTAAGTGGTGGCCCATGTAGGTCTTGTAAATCAAGATATGTGAGGGTTTACCGAATAGATGTCTCAATCAGTACTCGTCCTTGATCTCTACTCGTATCTTCTGAATTCCTGAATTCTTGACCTGATCACATACTTGTATCGTTGATCTGTCCTGGTCCTTCCTTATTGTTCTCTATGACATCTTTTTCAGCGGCATTGTTCCTGGACCTGCCGATCAGCAAGGAGGAGCACCTCTCGCGGACCAGCAGCAACCTGAAGAGCAAGCCCAGCATTCAGGAGTAGCCTCCAGAGTCGTGCCTACTGGAGGAGAGCCACCCGTTTAGCCCGTCCAGCCTGCAGAACCTGATGATGGCACTTTGGTGGGTCTCATCAGGTCATTATTAGCTTTCCAGGATCGTCGAGGAGATGCCTTGTACCAGGCGGTGGCAGATGCTTTGACCAAAGGAGGTCATCAGGGTAACAGCACGACCAACAGCTTCAAGCGCTTGAACCCTCCATTCTTCGACGGTAGTGAAGATGCTATCGCTGCTGATGCTTGGCTTCAGGACACAGAGGTGATTCTAGAAGCAGCCAGGACTCCAAAAGCCGAGAAGGTGGCCGTAGTGCACCTACAATTATTGGATCTTGCCCGCAGCTGGTGGGTGGCGCAGGCGGTTGGATTATTGGCACCCATTACTTGGGCAGTATTCAGAGAGAGATTCTAGACCAAGTATTTCGATGTTGTAGCTCGATACGATCTACAGACGAGGTTCACCAATCTGAAGCAGATGGGCAGGATGGTCGACGGATATGCGACCAAGTTTTTGAGATTCAGTCGGTTTGCTCCCACCTTGGTAGCGACCAAGTTCGATAGGGCCCAGCAGTTCTAGCAGGAGCTTCACCTAGAGATTTTATTGGCAGTGGAGCAGTTTGAGCATCAGACTTTTGTTACAGTATTGAGAGCAGCTAGGAGGCATGAGTATACCTCCCAGAGGATCGTGGATATGACGGTCGAAAGCGATCCTACGGTCAGATGAATCAGTCATCAGCACCAGCCCCGGCAGCCAGGGCTTTGACTATTGGAGCTCCGAGGCGGACGGCCTCACTGACGTCTGTTCAGCATTCCACTCCGACGTACCCTCAGCAGCAGAAGCAGAAGCATTCTTCCGCAGTGGGATGTTCACACTGTGGGAAACCGGGGCATGTGGTATCAGAATGTCGTAGAGCACAGGGTTTGTGCTTGGCTTGTGGTGCCCCGGACCACAGGATAGGGAACTACCCGAATAGGGGGAGTTCATCATCAGCCTTTTCTAGTCCTTCAGTTAGAGGACCAGCACCAGTCCAGCAACAGCAGTAGTACCCGTTCCCGAGGCCATTGTCGATGCAGGCCCAGGCATTCCAGCAGCAGAGTCCGCAGCAGTATGCTCAGGCCCAAGCCCTGATCCAGAGCAGACAGAGGAGTTTTTAGCAGAGGGGACCCGTACCTAGAGGGCATGGTCAAGTGCTGGCTTTGACCATACGAGAGAAAAGAATTGTACCAGGTGAGGTGGTGGCAGGTACTATTCTCGTCAACACCTTTCCAGCTTTAGTATTATTTGATTTTGGTACCTCGCATTCATTTATGTCTGCACGATTCGCGACACGGGTAGGATTGGAGCCCGAGTCATTATCAGTAAGGCTCAATATACTTACTGGTAACGGACTTGTGGGAGTAGATAGAGTATTTTCCTCGTATCGGATCATAATTAGCGGTAGAGAGTTTCCCGCTAGATTGATAGAGTTTCCGATGGCCGATTCTGATGTGGTCTTAGGGATGGATTGGTTGAGGGACCAGTATGTTAGGATAGACTGCCATATCGGCAGAGTTGTTTTTATTATTCCAGACGAGCCAGCATTTTTCTTTTCCCGATGCGAAGTTGAACCTTCTCCTCCAGTGTTGCGGATGGCAGTAGCAGCAGTGCAGTTACCTCGGATAGTCGAGGAGTTTTCAGATATTTTCCCCGAAGAGCTTCCAGGGATGCCGCCAGAGCGGGAGATCGAGTTCACCATCGACTTGATTCCCGGAACATCCCCAGTGTCAGAGAGAGTCTACAGGATGGCACCGTCAGAATTAAAGATATTGTACAAGATGATTGAAGAACTTAGAACCAAGGGATTCATTCGTGCAAGTGGATCGCCTTGGAGAGCCCCGATGCTTCTCGTAAAAAAGAAGGATGGTGCGTCCAGATTATGTGTAGATTATCGTACCTTGAACTCAGTGACAATCAAGAACAGATACCCTCTCCCGAGAATAGATGACTTGTTTGATCAACTCAAGGGGGCAGCAGTGTTCTCGAAGATCGACTTGCGGTCAGGATATCATCAGATCAGAGTCAGAGAGCAGGACATCCCGAAGACAGCATTCAGATCCCGGTATGGACATTGGGAGTTCCTTCTTATGCCATTTGGAGCAACCAATACGCTGGCTGTATTCATGGACCTCATGAATCATATCTTTATGCCTTATTTGGATCAGTTCATGATTTTGTTCCTAGACGACATCCTGGTCTACAACAAAAGTGAGGCGAAGCATGAGCAGTATCTCAGAGTTGTTTTTTAGATTCTCAGAGAGCACCAGTTGTATGCTAAGTTCAGTAAATACGAGTTCTGGCTCGATCGTATTTTGTACTTGGGTCATATCATCACCAAGGGAGGAGTGGAAGTGGATCCCAGAAGATTATGGCCATTGAGACATGGCCAGTGCCCAGCACGGTTGCAGAAGTTCACAGTTTTGTTGGATTGGCCGGCTACTACCGGCGATTTATTTCGAACTTTGCTCGGATCTCAGTGCCATTGACCCAGTTGACCCGTAAGGATGTACAGTTTGCTTGGACAGCAGAGTGCCAGGATTCATTTGAGAAGTTAAAGCGAGGCTTGATGACGGCACCCATTCTCACGCTTTCAGATAGAACTGGAGGATTCTCAGTATATTGCAGTGCTTCAGGCAGAGGTTTAGGATGTGTTCTGATGCAGCATGGGAAGGTAATAGCTTACGCGTCACGATAACTTTGTAATCATGAGAGAAATTACCCAACCCATGACTTGGAACTGGCAGCAGTAGTGTTTGCACTTAAGTTGTGAAGGCACTACTTGTACAGAGATAGGGTGGAGATTTTTACCGACCACAAGAGCATGAAGTATGTTTTCACCTAGAAGGATCTTAACATGCGTCAGAGGAGATGGCTGGAGCTTTTTGTGGATTATGATGTCAACTTGCAGTATCATCCAGGGAAGGCCAACATCGTTGCAGATACATTGAGTAAGAGAGCCGGAGTTTATTTCCTAACAGCGCAGCCGGAGTTGTTAGCGGATCTTCAGAAGATGGGTATAAAAGTTGTTCTCCTTTCCAGTGTGGCATTGATGGCCAGCATGCAAGTTCAGTCCACTATAATTGAGAGGATGCGGATGGCTCACTCAGCAGATTCTAAGCTTCAGCGGCTCAGAGCAGATTGCGAGGCAGGACGGCAACCAGAGTTATGCATTCATAAAGACGGTACACTTAGGCATGGGAGGCATCTTTGTGTACCCAGTGGAGATATCAGACAGGAGATCATGGCAGAAGCTCACAGTTCTCAATATTCCATCCATCCCGACGGTACGAAGATGTATCGTGATATCCGTCAGCACTTTTGGTGGAATGGCATGAAGAGGAAGATAGTCCGGTTTGTCTCTCGATGTTTGGTTTGTCAACAAGTTAAAGCTGAACATCAGAGGCCAGTTGGACTTCTTCAGCCCTTACCAGTTCCAGAATGGAAGTGGGAGCATGTAACCATAGATTTTGTGACTGGATTACCTAGATCCCCAGCTGGTCGAGATGCTATTTGGGTTATAGTTGACCGACTCACGAAGGTGGCCCACTTTCTTTCGTTCAGAGTTGGTCAGTCGACGGCTCAGCTGGCAGAGATGTACCTCAGGCAGGTAGTCAGGATGCATGGAGTACCAGTCAGTATCATCTCGGACCGAGATTCAAGATTTACATCGCACTTTTGGCACAGCTTGCAAGAAAGTTTGGGAACTCGCCTCCAGTTCAGCTCAGCTTATCACCCGCAGACAGATGGCCAGTCGGAACGCATGATCCAGACTCTTGAAGATATATTGCGGTCATGTACACTCGACTTCGGTAGTTCGTAGGGAGATCACCTACACCTGGTGGAGTTTTCGTACAACAATAGTTTCCAAGCTAGTATCCAGATGGCCCCGTTTGAGGTATTGTATGGCAGAAAGTACAGATCCCCGCTAGCCTGGGACGATGTTGGAGAGAGACAGATGCTTGGTCCGAAAATGATTGCTCAGACCGTTGAAGTGGTCAGAAGAGTCAGAGATCATCTTCGAGTTGCCCAAGGTCGCCAGCGTCATTGGGCCGATTCTCATCGGCACCCTCTTGAGTTTTCTGTCGGCGACCATGTATTTCTGAGTATTTCGCCTAACCATGGTGTCATTTGTTTCGACGTACGAGAAAAGCTTAGTCCTAGGTATATAGGGTCGTTCGATATTCTGGAGCAAGTAGGTGATGTGTCCTATCGTTTCGCTCTTCTGCCGTCGCTAAGAAAGGTGCATGACGTGTTCTATGTATCCCAATTACGACGGTATATCCCGGATCCAAGCCACATCCTGGATCATTCGGAATTGGTTGTTGGTACCAACCTTTCGTATGAGGAGAGGCCCGTGTCTATATTGGATCGGAGAGAGAAGATACTCAAGAACAAGACTATTAGTTTAGTCCATGTTGCTTGGGGTCATCACTCTTTGGGTGAGTCAACGTGGGAGCGTGAGGATGGTATCCGATCGCGATATCCCGACCTGTTTGACAGCTCGTAAGGTATAATGTCCTTCTTATGCCCTACACCCTCAGCTTCCTTGCTTGCATGAATGGTTGCTTGAATGGTTGCTTGAATGGTTGCCTAGTTATAACTTGCTTGTGATTAATATAGCTTGTCCCAACATCTCTAGCCTCTTGATTAAATTTTGAGGACGAAATTCTTTTAAGGTGGGTAGAGTTATCACTCCCGTTTTCCATTATACGTATTTTTCAGGATATGTATACGAATTTCTGACAATTGTCAGGTGGCCCGTATTTTGACTTATCTTGCTTAGATTAGCCTTGGTTTAAATCTTGACTTGATTGGTTTAACTTGGTTAAACTTGACTTGACTTGACTTGGCTTGGCTTGGTTTGGTTTATTTTGGGTTAAAATGAGAGGGGTTGCTATATAAGTTAACTTCTTCTCTCTCCTCCATTATTTTGCATTTACTTCTTCATCTTCTTCATTTACTCCTCCCATCTACCAAGACTAGGCTAGTGCAACTTGCTTCATGATGGATCTCAAGTTTTATTCTTCTATTCTCTTCCTTACTTGATTCTAAGCCTCTTTAGAACTTGGCATTTTTGGATTTGATGGATGGATTCTTGTAGATCTAACTTTGTAATTTTTTGGTTTTCTTGGTTTTGATCTCTAAAACATGTTTATTTTCAAAAATTAATGGTTCTATGTTGTAGAGAATTTAATTTCATGCAGTTTTGGTTTTTGTTTCGGTTGATTTAGACTTCGGATGAGGAAGTTATGGCTATGGCAAGTTTTCGAAACTTGTATGGCTGAACTTGCTGATTGGGGACGATGACCCCCATGCGCCCGAGAGGCCATACGCCGGGAGACCATGCGCTGTGAAGTCCCGGAAACATATTCCTTAACTCCGAGCGTGTCATGCACGTAGGTTCCTTACGCACATGTACTGAAGACGCAACGTGAGTTTCCCACGCACGGATGTACAGGAATTCCCATGCGCGGATGTGCAGGAATTCTCACACGTGGATGTACAGGAATTCCCATGCATGGATGTACAGGAATTTCCACGCACGGATGTACAGGAATTCCCAGGCGAGGATGTGCAGGAATTCCCACGCACGGATGTGCAGGAATTCCCATACGCGGATGTGCAGGAATTCCCACACGCGGATGTGCAGGAATTGTGCGGATGTGCAGGAATTCCTATACGCGGATGTGCAGGAATTCCCACGCACGGATGTGCAGAAATTCCCACGCGCAGATGTGCAGGAATCCCATCCGCCGAAATTGCTCGATTTCACTGTTTTTGCCTGTTTAAGTTATTTTGTAGCTAGAATCTTAAAAAAATCAAAACATAAAAATTGTAGATCTTTTCCTTGGCTTCAAGAATATGTCACTAGTTATTTTATGCAAGTTTTTTTCATTCATAATAATGTAAGAATAGAACACGATAGTGGCCCGCTGTGGCGCACTCTCGACAAGTAAACTGACATGATATATCTCGACATGCTGTTATGACAGCAAGCCTGACATAACAAGTATGAAAGACCTGGACACCATGGAAGATTGTGTTTGTACAAATAAACTGGTACTGTCTTGCATCTTGTCTAGGATGGGGATCCCTGAGTACCACGGTCAGGGGTACCTACTAAAATTGACTAAGGCTAATTACTAGAATAATTCAGTAGTCATGAAGAGATTTTTTCCAGCTACAGGCAATCCCATTATCTGGGCGCACTAAGTGGACTTGTAGCCTACCGACGAGTAGGGCACATTTCCAGCACACAGTCACGTGTTGCACCCTTCATAAACGGACATTCGACCTGGATAACCTGGATGGTCTGCAGGGCTTGTGGCTGTTGGGATAATCTCATTGCATTTGCTAGTAACTAAGCATGTGATAACCCTAGTTAGTTAAAGTATCAAGCCGTACTCTTTGCTTTGCCGTGATTGATTGAATGAAGTCTAGCCCAGCTTCGACTTGTCCTGATCCTGTGCAAGATTATGACAAGACATGATTATTTAGGCTTGCCTTAACAATAATGATCAGGGGACCAGTTCTGTTCAGGCGAAGGGTTACAACCCCGGTCCTTGTTTGGTTTAATGGTTGTATCCTGGCTCCCGGAGTAGTTCTGTGTCCTCTCTTCGTTTATTGTCTTATTGCTCCTCATGCCATGCTCGTCATGTTTTATTTTACCTCAATAGCATGATTGTCTATACTGGCCTTAACAATAAAGATCAGGGGACCAGTTCTGTTCAGGCGAAGGGTTACAACCCCGGTCCTTGTTTGGTTTAAGGGTTGTAACCTGGTTTCCGGAGCAGTTCTGTGTCTTCTCTTCGTTTATTGTCTTATTACCCTATCAGTAGTATTTTAGACGGAATCCTATTCAGGTGAAGGACTGCAACCCTGGTCCTTGTTTGGTTTAAGGGTTATAATCTGGCTACTTGAATGGTTTTCTCGTACTCAATTTATTATTGTTGTACCTGTTATTACCAGTTCTTTTTTACTATCTTTAATATTCATTATGATATGCTGGTTTTAGTTCCTAAATGAAGTCTCCTTTGTGGCACTTGCTCTTTCTGGGGTCTGACCTAGCTGGTTTTGTATGGCCAGATATCGGAGCAGCTCCAGAGGATCTACCTACCTTCCAGCCAGATAGTGACCACCAGGCGTAAAGCTAGCAATGAGTGGGCTTCTTTTTGTCCTCCCACTTTATTGTAAAATTATTCTTTTGAGGCGTTTAGCCGACGAGCACGTGTTAGCTCGGTTGCATCTTTATTTTCTGTCTGCCTACGGGCTGTAACATGATTGACAAATCCTAGGGTTGATCATGTATGACCAGAACTCTTGCTATTCTTGACATTTTGTACGACAACTTCATGATCATCCGAATATGTAATGTATGGAACGCCTTACTATTGTATATTTGGTGCTCGGACATCTTGTAACTGTTATTACTTGTTTGAGATTGAGACAATAGGTTTGTTTATGACCATAGGAGACTGATGGCTTGTAGTTAAACCCTCATGTATCTAGACAGCCGTGACCGTATAGCGAGGTGGGTTGTACTTCAATATACGTTGCTGGCTATGTACGCCCCCGCTCTCCAGTATTCTGGTTCTGGGACGTGACACAACAACATTTTAATTAACATTGTAATATTTATTCATTTTGACAACGTTTATTTAAATTTGTCAAAGTTATTTATTTTGACAACGTATTTAAAATATTGTAAAAATATAATGTTCGACAACGTTTATCTAATGTTGCAATTTTTTATATTTTACACTGTTTGTTTGATGCTGTAATAGTAACTTGATTTTACTATTTTATATAAACGTTGTGTATGTTATATCATTTTACAACTTTTAAGAAACAATGTAAAAGGCTTATATTTAACAAACTTTATAAAATGTTGTAAAAGATGTGTATTTCACAATGTTTAGACAATATTGTAAATTTATATTTTAAATATTTATAGGATGATATTATTTGAAATGTTGGTCTTGTTAGATCGATAACTCACTTAGTAGCATCTCATGAATGTCTTTTGATCTTTGGCAAAAATTGATGTCCTTGATTGGTATTCTTAACTTTATTCTTACTGTAATAAGTATTGAATGAGCTGATTGCTCTTCTAAAAGTATGGGGACCAACCTATTTTAGAGGAATTATGTAGCGAAAGCAGTGTCGATGCCCCTAAAACTTGAAGTAGATTGGATGATCATTTCCAAATTAATCCATGTAAAGATTTTTCATCTTTTTCAGGATATATAGGACTGTTAAAGAACATTTAACTTTTGCAATGCTCGACTTGTCTAAATTGATTACTAGAGAAACTTTTGGAACTCGTAGGTCATTCTACATAGGAGAACTTTTGTAGGACTTCTTCATAACCTTAAATTATAATGTTAACTTTTTTTAATGCCAAAGCTATAAAGCACTTCGATCGAGTGGATCGGCTTCAGAAGGAGGTATGTGATCTGAAAAAAGAAAGCACTATATATAGAATGATATTATAATGAATTTGTTTAGAATTTTTTAAATAGATAGAGATTTAAATTATATTAGAATATTTGACATATGATTTGAACATATTTTTATTATGATTTATTATAAAGTTATTTTTTGAATCTTTGTTATGTATTTAATTAGATAATATCATGTATTTAGTTTAAATATAACTTAAATTTGAATATATTTATAATTAGTTTTATGTTCAAGTTATTTTTTAATTTTTTTTTCATCAACTAAGCGAGAAGATAACATATACAATAGTTAAAAAAATTTAGCTTGTATATATTAATTATTGATAATATATTACTGCTTAGTTTTGGGTCGTTTATAAGTCGTATTATAATATAGAGATCTTATACGTATACTGTAGTTAAACTTTTTTAATTCATATATATTATGACTTATTTTTTAGCCATTTCTAAGTAGTATTATTGAGTATACCAAAAACAATTGACAATAAAAATTCTTGACTGGATTCGACAGATGAAAATTTTGATATTTATTAAATTATCGACTATACCAAAAATTCACCGAGTCCAAAGAGGTAACCGGATTTGAGTATATACCAAAAATTCATGTCAAATATTCACTATGTCAGATATGCACCTAGTCCAATGAGGTAATGAATCTATAATAGAGAAAAATAGGTTCACCATGGAAGTTTTTATTCGAAAAATGTCCTCGTCTATGCTTATTAATTAAAATTGTTCATTAAATTTAATATGGGTGAAGTATACATTTGGTATTTTATAGTATAATAGAAATATAATAAAAGATATTTTTGGAAAGAAAACTTTCACATTGAAGCCTACTTTTGTCATTATATAGTAAAATAGATATTTTCACCAGCACATTTATCTATACATATTTTATATTTATCAATACACATATTAAGTATAATGTGGATTGATAAATATTCTGGTAAGATTATCCATATAAATTACATATTTATCAATATATTAACATTTGTCCTTATGACACATGCTAACAAAACTCTTTTTTATTTCCTATATCATTTGATTGAGCCCAAAAAATTTAATCACACAACCACGGATTAATTGTTGTCAGGTGCAATGTGCATGGTTTGATCTTATTGACTTGAAATCAATATTTTAAAAATTGAATTGGAGAACGATTCGGTCAAAATAATAGGTTTGGTGAAATCGATCCAGCATGTAAGTTAATTAGGATTGAACAACTTATATAGAATTACAGTCACATATGTTGAATATATTACAAAGTACACAACTACATATATCTCTACTTTATAATGAGGCTTAGAACCAGCTCCAAATTAAGCCGTCTAAGTCGTATGTATATCATCAACCAATTATTTTAAAATAAATTACGGATTAAAATTTTAAACTCTCTCTTTTCTTTCACATAACCAAATATCCTCTTTTTTATTTTTCTTCCGCATGACCGAATATCCTTTATTTTATTCATATATATCCATAACAAATTATAACTAATTATAACTAAATTTTTATAAATCTTAATTAAAATATAAATATATATAATTTAAATGTAAATATTTAAATTATACTTTGATAATTTTAGAAAGAACAAAAATTATTTTACATGCAACATACATGTTTTTACTAGTGCTACTTAGAAGTTCTGCATATTTATTATAGTATAATCAATCAGAAACAAACATATTAATTTTGATTGTATGTAAAGTTCAAATCAAAAATAAAAAACAAAAGTTAAATCGGTTCAAAAATCTAATTGGAAATAGTTCGATGATCTAGCAGGCCAGTTCGACATAATTGATTGAATTTTTGAAATAATAGTAGATCGATAATAAGCCAGTCCACCAATCCTTTAAATATTATATAAAATTATTATTAGCTAGATACATTAACAATCATTGACAAGATTTTTTTTTACTCCAGCGATAATATGTATGAAATATGAGTTCAAATTATATGGACCATTGGCTTTTGGACTAAAACTTTCCTTGGAAATAGGAGCAGTGGATGGGTGTTGAGATTTCCTTGTTTGAATATAAACCAAAATTCATGACCAAGTTCCAACTGGAGCATATATATATCCTATTATATATGGAAACCTAATTATCCATAAATATAATACAATCCTTTCACTCTTTCCCACCGCAAATTCACCATGCCCTAGTTATCACCCCCCTTCCCCCCTTTTTACGATGGCATTCCCCTCATAGTAAAACCCCTCCTCTTTTTTATTGAAGGTACCCCCAGAAGCTCTTCACCCCCCAAAATAAATTTGATTGAAAACACTACAAGAAAAGTAACTTTTTGGGACAATTTTTTTGCAAGAACAAAATATTTGTTGCAATAATTTCTTAATTGCAACAAAATTTATATATTTGTTGCAAAAATTGGTTTTACAATTTTAAAGAAACAAAAACTAAATTGTTCAAAATATTTTATTGCAAAAAAGTTGACACAATCTATTCCCACTCTTGAAAATTAGTGATAAAATTATTTGCAACAAAAAAAATTATTTTTACAACAAATCTAATTATGACAAACATATTTAATTTTTGACAAGTGGCTTGCATCGTTGCAATATATTAATATTTCTTGGTTTTTTCTAAGGGCACCATATTTTTTTACTTCGGGGCAGCCCAAGCAGGTGGAGATTTTTCTGGAGGGCATCCACAATTTGCTTGGGGGCAGCCCAAAAATTAGAAATTAGGGCTTGGTGCCGCCGCGGCCGAAGAAAATGTAGTGGTCGCGGTAGGCGGTGATGATGGAGTCCTTCTTGGTGATGGCGGCCACCATCCCGACGGAGACGGCCTCCTGGCCGTCGTAGAGGTGGCAGAACCCACAGATGAGCTTGGACTTGTAGAGGGAGTCGGCGGCGATCTCTCTCCACTCTTCTCTCCCCCTCCTCTGCTTTTGTGGTGCGGCGAGGCTAACGGCATGACGACGGTTGTCCACAGTCTGGCGACGAGGTTTACGGTGACGTGACGAGGTTGACGTAGGCTGTTCTCAAAGCTCTCATGGTTTGCTCTTCTCTCATAGTTTTGATCGGTTCCAAATCCAACCAAGCTTTGCAACCAACTGAAATTGTTAAAATAAGTATATTATTTTGATGCCAACTCTTTCATAAATTTTGAGATTTCCAAACACCTATTGCAACCAAAGGTTGATGTTTTTATTGGGTTTAGGCAACGCCATTATTCTCCCATAAGAATGGGTCGATTAAGCACGAGAATGCTAATAATTGACAAAGTTGTTTTGATCGTTTGTCAAATCTGACATCAACCTTTTAACAATAAAAAATTATTAGTTCTAGGCATTAATTTTCCTGACATCTACCGATGGCAGTTGATATTTGTAGCATTTTTCTTTGCATTATTAAAAAATCCCAAAAAAACTCAACACAACCAAATAACTCACTTAATCATACTTCTCTTGTTAGTTCATTTTAAGGAGTTGTTCATGAATAACAATTTCTAAGATCCTTCATGTGATATTCCACCATATACTATTGTCATTTTCTTTTCTCCTCAAATAAAAATTAAGAGAGGAAAAGTAAGTTCCAATAATTTTTATTAATATTTCCTAACTGTTTACAAGATAATTAGTAGTTCCAATATCATACCTTATGGGCAAACTCCGGTTTGGGTCACATCAAGTTCCCAATATTCAGTTTAAACTAGTCATACCATGAAAGGATATATACTCAGACTCAGTAACCCAACTGCTCATAAAAATTCATGTCATATTGAAACAATACTTTGTTTCTCAATGATCTCACCAGTAGAAGTAGTACCATGGGTATTGGACTCTGATACTCAATAGAGTTGTTATGAATATCAATTAATTTTTCTTTTGTAATTGTCCTTTGTTTTTTTTGTTATGATATAAATGGGGTTTCATTATTTGATTCTAAGAAACTAAACAGAAGATAATGCATCAGTTGATATCAATATGTGACTATTAATAATTTAGAGAGATGTCCGATTATATAAATACCCTATATAGGTTTAACAACACGCATAGATGTTGATCGACGTTAAGGTTTGATATAGAAAAATGTTAAAAGCAAGACATACATACCGGTAAGATACCTAACTACATACGTTGTGCCTAGACATCATACCTTGTCGTTATCGTTGTTATTTTAATTTCTTTCTGAATTGTTCTCTTTCCTGATGACGAAGTAATTGCTTAAACAATATTTTTTTTTAACAGAAATAGTTGCTGCTAGTTGAGTTCCAATTGATTGCATCAACATTGACTATTGTCTAGTTATAAATTGTATCAGACTGAGTGCAAGAAGAGATCACGGAGATAAGATAACTTGTTTAGGAACAACAAACTTGTTCTTATTAAGAACTGATTATAAGGAATATATTTTTATTGTCATGGTAATTTTAACCACAGATGAGACTTATGTGCTGCTCTTATGACAAATCATATTTTTGGATCAGATATTTCCTTTCTCCAATAATATGCTCTATTGCCTACAAACTATTTTTCAATCTAAACTACAACAGTGGCTCAAACAGAGTCAAGAATACTGCAGAATTGAACTGTTAAGTACTTGCATCTAAACAATTCTGTATTTTCTTCTATGGAACATTAAACATTCCTGTAAGCTTTACCAATAGAACTCACTCTTGCTCTTGCTTCTTTAGGTATGACGTGTAACATCTGCAATACTAATAATATAATTTGTGCAAAGAAATTTATTCACTCTTTATTTTTCTAGTTCATGAGAAATAATTGCCCCTACTGTTAAAAGGGTAGTATAGATATCATGTTGATACAGGCTGCAGATGCCATTTGCACATTTTTGCTGAAAGAACAGGGTGCTACGTGTTGCATCTTAATAGGACACAATGGAAACCAAAATTAGCCTATTTGATGTTGTTGTCACCCGACACTCCCTGTTCAATGAGTAGCTCATTTGTTGCTGTGTTTCTTTCCTTCACTATACGGAATGAACCCCCTATAACTGAGGTAGTACCCAAGCATCCCAGTGCCAAGAACCTGAAAGAAAATGAAAAGAGAAATATATGATTTGAATTTTTCATATACCCACCGCATAAGTAAGTTGGATAGAGAATATCAGAGGACTAGAAATGGCATCATTCTAGTTAAAGAAGGCCTCTAACAGAGTTATCCTTCAGATACAAAGTAGATGTGCATGTATATCTTTAGGGTGTTAATATATTTGCAATTTATAAACCCATATTTATGTATATGTTAGTTTCTACTCTAAAACCTTATAGATTTTGCAGAATTCCACATAATGCTTGATCATTGTAATGAACTTGTTTTGAGTTTCTCATTTCTCTCCATGATTTCTAATTATTTTCATATCTTGTTGCACGATGTTCTTGCTTGTATCATTGTTCATTTTTTACTTGGTATGTTCTAACCTCATTCTTTCCTTACATGATGGAGGACTGATTTGAAATGGCACCAGGGACACGACCACGTTCAACCTCTAATTTAGTATCTATTGACCCCCATAACAGATCCATATTTTCATGATCCTCTCAAGGTTCAAATAACAATGAATATGGTAATTAATTACTTTTGTTTCTTTGTGTCCAACAGTCTTTATACTTTCAGCGTAATCTATGTTACTTGAATATTGTTATGTTCTTTGTTTTTTCTCTCTCATTTTTATAGGTCCTATATCATCAAATAAATGAAAGGACATTGTAAGGCTCTAGGGATAAAACTAGCAAAACTTCTTAAAAGGGACAAAGGTATGGCAAATATTTAGCCTTAGTAACTTGAACATGTTAGAACTTTAAAGTTTATGATAGTTAAATCATAGTATGGTCAAATTTATGGCATTAATAAGTTTTGGGGTTCAAAACTTATTATGTTGGAACTTGTTTTTTTTTTCTGCCGGTGAGAATGATATGTGTTGCTTAAGGCACTCCTCAACCGTGAGATATTTTAGTG
Source organism: Iris pallida (assembly GCA_029216955.1). Taxonomy (NCBI): domain Eukaryota; kingdom Viridiplantae; phylum Streptophyta; class Magnoliopsida; order Asparagales; family Iridaceae; genus Iris; species Iris pallida. The sequence goes on along the minus strand of JANAVB010019800.1, from coordinate 1,039,798 downwards.
AATATCCTGATGGGAAGAGAAAGTCATTCACAACAGTCCAACAAGAAAATGCTTCCTGGCTGTATATAAAGCAAGGATAAGCTTATGTGTACAAAATATGAAATTTTCTGATTTACATTAGTAGGGTGAAGTTGATATGGAAAATAGATTCATGTCCAGCTTCCTACATTTCTTATCTTTTAGTACTCGACTAATCTCTTGATTCCTTATTGGCATGTATTATCATCAGGGAGGATAGGTCCAGATGACCTCAAATAGTTGAAATATACTTGATTCCTTAGTACTGCTATTTAAAACTGTCTATTCTTCCATCGAGCTCTAGATTTATTATAGAAAATCAGATTGAACATATGACTTTTCTTTCCTTTCATAATTGGGATTTATTAGATATTTTAGATCCAAGAGTTTATCGAGTGTTAGTTTGAATCTCTGTCAATTTTTTTGGAAATTACAGAAAAGTGCATCAAGAATCCAATATATAGCACATGCAATGGAGATGCAATACATCATCTTTAATTCAGAGAATTGGTTTTGGGGCTTCCAGATATTCGTTGGACTTGATCCCCCTCTCTATAAAAGTGGGAAAACTCATTATATATACAATACTATGCTAGAATCATCTTGGTTATGGGTTAAGCTGCTAACTATAAGGCAGAAATGCATGATATAAACATAAATTAATAAGCCTAAATTAAAAAATATATACAATACTGTTGTTTATATATGCTTTATGTTTTTAATATGTTATGTCGTTTATTGTTCTAATTAAAATGATGTAATGGCTGAGATAAACTGAACACTAGTATTATGTAATTGTTGTCTTATTAATTGGTTATTGTTTGGTTATGTCAATCGACTAATTTTCTTTCTTTTTCTATTTTTTGATGCAGATGCTTGGTGGAATGCTAGTTGGTTGTTGCAATGGAGGATACTCTTCCCCAAACGAAGTTGGAAGCAGCTCTATTTATTATTGCCGGGCATCAATGACATATTGGGTGATTTGTGGTGCCACAAGCTTTCCTGTATTGGTAGGTCATTCCTTTTGGTTTTTTTTCTTATTCTCAGTGACGTTCTTCTCTTATTGGACATATTGTTCCATTCAGATGGGTGGTTTGTTTGTTATATTTACCTCTGCATTTTGTAGTTTGGCAAATTCCTTCCAAGAACTTGAGATGGGATGCTTTGCGAATCTTTTACTAGGTGCTCAGTTTCTTCTATAATCATAGGTCTAAAATAAAAATGGTCAAATGTTAAAGGCATTGACTAGTGAATAATTAGGATCTATGTTATCTAATTTTGTTGCTTAATTCATTGTTTATAACTCTTGTTTTTTTGTTCTCAGTAATATTAGATTCTTGAATGAACTTGACTGAAACATTGCTCTTTGAGTAACGACTGCTATGTTGCAAGTATAGGACATGACACAAGTATGGGATTAAGTCATTTTCAAATAGGTACATATGTTGTCCGTTATGTTGCATGAGTACACACACTAGGTACCTGTTTGGGAACAATACGGGTACATACACCATCTACACCCTAGTTTCTGTGGACTCTATATGAACTGGACGTTGACACCCTAGTTTCTGGGACTTGATGAACAACTTTTATCTATTGAATTTTTTAATCTGTCAACTTTTATTGTTTACTCTTGAAAGCTTAATCATGAAACCCAGCTTCTCTGACTTGCTGATCACTTTGTCTCTCTTGAAAATTTTATAATCTGTGAGCTTTTATTGGCTGAATGGCCTTATAGATGGAGTTGGTTGGATCTTCTTCACCTAGAGATACATAGTAACAAAATGTTTAATTTTCTTGTTTTTTATGAGAAATGAGGACACCTTCCACTGTTGGCCCTCCCAAGTTCCAAACTTGGACTTACCCCTCAATGGGAGTAATCATCACTATTTTTTATTTTTCCAACAATGTGACCTATAAAGCATTGTTGATATTGCTGGCTTATCTCTGTTTATTTTCTCAATTTAGATTTGTTTTGCTCTGGCACTAGTCACACACACAATTGGAAAATATTTTTCGTACGTGTTTTGCCCAAATGTTTTGGAGAAACCTATGTCGGTCTTCTTATCAATACTATATTCAGGTTTCCTTTCCACCTATGTTAACATTCACCATTACAAGTACCAGCTTTGTTCGAATGAAGAATCCTTCACTAAGAACTTGTTTCAAGTCTTCTTACACTCTGAAACATGTCTTCCCTTACTGGGCCAAAATACTAGTTCTTCCACTCTGAAAAGAAGTGTCTTCCTAAATTTAGTTCTAGATGGTTAGTTCCTTTTGCAGCCTTGATACCAATTTTAATTGAATTTCACTTTCTAACGTTTAAATATGAGTGTATTTTTATGTTGATTATGTTTCTCTTCCATTATCATTCCCTTTAACAATTTTTATTCGATATCTGCAGTGAATAATAATAGGGAAAGTTTTGCACCTGGTAGAGGTGGTGGGTTTCGCGGTGATAGAATGAGAGGTCATGGCAATTATAGAGTTGGGAGGGGTCATGAAAGAGGGGATTACAAAACATAGCAGTTGCTGAGAAAGTGACAACAACAACGGTACCAAGCAGGAGCGGTAGCAACAACAACAATGGTAGCAACAAAGTAGCAGCAACAACAACAACGAGAACGAAAATTAGAATAATGTATTTGTATTTATATTTGTATTTGTACTTGTATTTGTATTTGTAATATTTGCAATTGATATATTTTTATTTTTATTTTTTTAAATGGAAACATAATCAACAACGTTTCAAAACTGTTGTAAGATAACATTAAAACAACTTTCTAAATATTGTAATTTTTTTACAATACTTTTAAATCGTTGTTGATATTAAAATTGCAACATACGAATATTTATTACAACGTTTGGCAAACATGATTGAATAATATATACAACATTTGTTATAAGTTGTATAAACCTTTTAGCAATGTTTGTACATTGTTGTACAAAAACTATATACAATGTTTACTGATCGTGGTAGATATTATTTTTACCACAGTTCCAGAACATTGTTAAAATTGTATTTACAACACTTGCAATACGTTTTAAAAATTATTTTTGCAATACTTGTAAAATGTCGTAGAATGGTTTTTGTCAAATTTTATAAATTTTAGCAATGTTTTTAAATTATTATGAAAATAATTTCTGCAACATTTTTACAACATTCAAACAAATATTGTGGAAGATAACCCCCCTTTCACAACCCTGGATATAACAACCTTATCATAAACATTGTAAAAGACCTTTTACAACATTTTTTGAAAGTTGTAAAAAGTATTTTTTTTCTTATAGTGGTAGTACGTACCCCTCTGAAGACCACCAACGACAGTCATCCAGAGCTCATCCATCGTCCGAGCCGAAGGGGGCTCCGCGGAAGTACCAGCCCCTTCCTCCGCAGATGCACTAGTAAGCTCATGCTCTAGCCTAAGATACTCATCCTAGAAAAGTATGCATCTCGATAAGCATAATATTTACTACCAACCTAGTTGTTCCATGTCTATGGATATATTTGCATATTTTTTAAGTTATAATAATGTTAGTGACACGTATTTCAAATTGATGCACATTATTAGAGTATATTCCAAATTGATGCATATAGATACATGAGTATCAAATGAGTGTTGTCACATGTTCAACAATAAGGCCCCCTCTCTGACCCCCCCTCTATTTCCCTGCTTCTCATTCGACTCTCTCAGCATCCTATTCAGCATCATATGATATCTACCTCAACCTCACCCTAGAGAAGTGTGAAAATATTAATGTTAACCAAGGTTCACAATATCGGTATCGGTATCGGAATCGGTTTCAGTATCATTTACGGTTGATACCCTGAATCTTATAGCTTCCGCTAGCAGAGAACAATGTAGAGCCAAACATTAAGTAGAGCTTCATATTCAAAATATTAGAAGTAAAAAGTTTTCGATTAGTGGTGGGACGAGTCAGAATTCTTTCTCGTCCCACCACCAATCGAAAACTGTTTACTTCTAATATTTTAAATATGAAGCTCTGCTTCACGTTTGGCTCTACATTGTGCTTTGCTAGCGGAAGCTATGAGATTCATGATATCAACTGTAAATGATACCGATACCGATACTGTGAACCTTGGTTAATATTAATATTTTTACACTTATCTAGGGTGAGGTTGAGGTAGATATCCTATGATGCGGAATAGTCGGCTCAATGACCCGAATGAGAAGAAAGAAAGTAGGGAAGCTCACTCTATACACTCTAGGATACTACGATATATTACTAGTATACTCACTCTATACACTCTTACTTATGCAAGCCTTTTGAGGCAATCGGCGTTATACTAGATTTCCGAAAAAATCTATAACTCTAATAGGCCCAAAAGGCTTGGCATAAGTAAATTTAATTTCTAAAGAATGGTTCAAAACACAGTATCAATCATACCTACACTTTTAGGATACTCTATACACTTTAGGTACTAGGACTGAACTAACACTCTAACACTCTAATGACACTCACTTACATATACCCACTCTTACTTAGAAATACTAACATCTGACACATACTGATAATCATATACACTAATACTCTTAGATAGGATACTCGTATTCACTTCTAAATATCCTAATTGATCCTAAACTACATTCACTCACTAGTACCAACACTAACTCAAATAAGCACTCTCATCTCCCCAAGATACTATACTGATACCAACTGATACCACTGCTCACACTCACACTCAACACATACACACTTCACTCAGGCATTTGTCTGTACTCGAGCTCCCAAATAGGATTCTCCCTATCTCCTAAAGCCCCTGACTTCTCTAACCCCTGTCCACGTGGCTTGTAGCCCGAGCCAATGCAAGCCTTGCTAAGGCAAGTTGCTGCTGCTGTAACAATACCACATGGAATATACCATTGTGGCACTTGCCAACATGTTCACTGTCCTATGTCGTGTCTGTGTGTGTGCATTTCGTGTGTGTCGTATCGTGTCAGCGTGTGTGCGTATGTGTGTGAGTATGTGTGTGCGTATGTGTCGTGTCTGTGTGTGTACGTGTCGTGTCTGTGTGTTGTGTCAGCGTGTGTGCATGTTGTATCGTGTCCGTGTCAGCACGTTAGGAGGAGGGAGATAGGGTTAGGGTTTACCTGCCTTGGTCGGAGTCGGGTCGAGGTCGCCGGGGCTGGAGCAGCGGCGGAGGGGACTGGTCGGGTCAGTGTCGACGAGAAGAATCGACGGTGGAGGAGTAGCGGAGGGACGGGGGTCGCCGGTGGAGGGGGACGCCGGAGGAACGGGGGTCGTCGCGGGGAAGGGGGTCGCCGCGGGGAGGGGGCCACCGGAGGGGGGGGGACGTCGAAGGGACGAGAGGGGAATGGAAATTTAGGGACGAGAGAGCGGAAAGAATTTAGGGTAAAAAAAATGAAAAGTCGGTCGGCACTTGAACCCTATATAAAACTTTTTTGCGACGTCTAAAAAAGGACGTCGCTAAACGTCGCTGTAAACTAAAGATACGGCGACGTACAGAAGTATGAGTCGAAAAACGTCGCTAAATGAAACAAAACAACGACGTTTTAAGACGAGACCGCGACATCTGCTTTCCAAATAATAATGCTTGTCGCTACTCGTCGCTCTACGTCGCTAATAGTGACATTCAACGACGTCTTTTATAGATGTCGCTAAATACACAAAAAAATAGCGACGTTATTACTCGGAGACGCTAAATTCGTCGCCAATATGACTTATTTTGGTAGTGAGCATAATTAAAACCTACCCTGTTACGGCCTGCTCCTGGATAACCGAGTACGAGTACGTAGCCAAGTCCAGCCTACGCCGCAGTATCAACGGTAGAACGCTGTCTACATCTCATAATAAATCCTCAAATAGTAGAATGTAACACATATACTCAATCATAGTAACGCTTATAGGAAGATATGAGCATGGAAAGATAAACCAAATCCAATGTCACAACTCTGAATCCATAAATATTCCTACAACCAAAATAATGTTTATCCCGGAGACAAATTCGATCCAACTAAAAAAAATAAACTAGAGTATAAACTAAAAAAAATAAAGTCTAGATCCCTCTAGAGATCACAACATTAACGCCCTTTGGTAGTCCATAATGAGAAGAATATAAGTCGTCATCATCATAAAATGTTCAACGACCCACTCATGGTGGGAGCAAAGTATAGCCATATTGTAATAATGTAACTTAGCACAAAATAAAGCTAGATAAATAAGGACACAGTGAAATATAACAATAAAAAACGTGTATATGAACTGGCAGGTAACATTTTAGAGCATGTGAGAAATAGCAAACAGGTACAAAATAACTACTAGACAAGAACATATAAAAACAAGATAACTGGACAATGAACATGTACAAGTAAACTACTAAACGAGAAATAGATATAACATTGTACAACAAGACTAATGGACAATGTGAATGAAATACTACTTTCGATATGTGAGCAGTTGGGATAATACGACACATCATCTCGATGGCTATCCATAATTTAAGGTAGGGCTAAACATACATGAGTCGCATGGCTAGATATCCACAATAAGAATTTGGAATTGTTCACATATCTACTTAGTATTTTTCCTTCCCGACTCACAAAAGGACAATGATAAAGCTTAGTACAAGAAATCCTATCGTGTCACAATCATGTTTCTATATGAATACTAACTCTAAACATATTAAGGATATCATTTATAAAGTACTAAGAACATGAAGTAATATTATACTTGCCTCAATTAGCTGAAGTCGACGTGCGCAAAACGAATGCGATGACACAAAAAATGGCCCAGATGTTACACTTCTAATAGATTGTCCCAAACGATGAAATAGATAGTTCCACTGAGTCCCGAATAGTCCAATTAGCCATGGTCGATATAAAGAGTTCGGATTCGCAAAGAAATATGAAACGTACAATCAGTCATGGTCAAGATAATAATCGAAGGGAATTTACATAAATATTACATATAACTATTTTAGAACATATTTATAATATTTGGAAAAGTTAAAATATTTTTAGGTAAATACTTAAAAATTCTAGAAAATCATTTTAGGAAATTACATGTAGGGCCCAAGCCCAATAATATATTTTTCACAAATATAATTTTAGAAAAATAACAATAATTATATTAATAAAGCTAATGATAAGAAATACAATAATATAAAATACCATATTATTATGCTCAACAACAACAACAACAATAATAATAACAGTAATAGTAATAATAATATATTAATACAAATTTATATCGATTACTAAAACTTAAAACCCACTCAATTCTCTGTTTCCAACTATTAATAAAAAATTATAAAGTAATTATTACTTATAATGGTTTATACTTCAGAGAAGAGAGAGAGAGAGAGGGAGAGTAAAGGGAAAGAGACTGAGAGCAAAAGAGAGAAAAGAGCTCGAGAGGGAAGGAAGTGAAGAGAGCAGAGAGAGGAGTCGAAAAACTCACCGGAGATCCTGTCGAGAGTGCGGCTCTACCAAGGTCGACACCGAGGGACGGGGTTTGGACGTGGCCACGACGCTGGAGACAAGGAGGATGGCCGGAGAAGAGGAGGAAGACGTCAGCGCTTGGCGTGTGGTTGCTGGCGTGGCAGCTGATCATGGTCGGTGATGGTTTGTGGGTGGCTGACGGCGTTGGCTCATCGGACGGCCGGTTGGTTGCAGCAGTCACTACCAAAATACAGTCAATTAACGACGGATTGTTAGCGACAAAAATTTTTCGTCGGCGTTAGCACGGATTTGCGGCAAATAGCCGACGGAGTACCGACGACATGCCGATACATTTTTTATTTCATTTTAAGGAAGAGAAAAGGTCGCTCATCCGTCGCTAGGTCGTCGGAGATATAGCGACGGAAATGCAGCCGTCGCTATACAGTCGATTATTTGGCGAGAATTATTGGGAGAAGTGGTGGGAAAATTCTTCGACTACGTAGCGACGGATAGTCCGTCGGCAAGTATCAAATAGAGCGACGGATTAGCGACGGACAAAATCCGACGCTAGTCCCTCGCTAAATAAAGGGCCCAGACTTAAATTGAAACGACGGAGGAAACTTTTCATTCGCTCCAAATTTCATTCTCTCTCCTCTCTCTCTCTCCCGCGGCGGTCGGTGACCTCACACTCCTCTCTCTCTCTACCGTGGCGGTGATCGACGACCTCTCCTCTCTCTCTCCCAAAGGTGATCTCTCTCTTTCTCGGTGGTCGTGGGTGTCTTGGGCTGCCGGTGGCGTCGTGGGCTGCTGGAGCGGTGGAGACTGCGGGGGTGGCGCGTGCAGGGCAGCGCAGGGCTGCGGCGGCCGCGTGCGGGGCTGAGGCGGGCGGCGGAGGGCAGCGCGGGGCTGCGACGGCCGTGCGCGGGGCTGCAGTGGACGGCGGAGGGCAGCGCGCTCCGGAGCAGCGGGGGGCGGCGGGGGTATTAAGAGTACATGGTCTCTTAGACATTTTAACAAGCACGTAGAGGTCTCTAAGGTATTAAGAGTACATGTATTGGTATATGTATGCTAATCACTAATGTATGTGGCTGTGTTGGGTTTTGGAGTAGACTGTGGGTGAATGTTGGTGTGGGTTGTTATTGCATTGAACTGGTACCCCATTGTTTCAGTCCATGAATGACCATACCATCACCTGTGTTCAGTTTTCCCCCATCTTTTGCATACGTTCTAATTTAATGTATTAGTCGAATCATTTTAGACATCAGTCTAGAGTAGGGAGTACAGGGTTAACCATCAGTCCATTCCTACTGACAGTTCATATTTTGAACTTCCACTATTAGTCCCCTACTTCTCTGTATTAAATCCATTATTGTTCAGCCCTTATTTTGTTGTTCAGTCACTGCATAAATTTGTATCAATCCAGATTAGAGTGTCAATCCTTTTCCTTTCTCTATTGTTCAGCCTATGTACAGTCAAGAGGACATGTAAGCCTAGGGCTCGAGTTACAAGTAATAGGGGGAGTATCATATGTACTTGCATGACCTGTATAGATGTTGGCATTAGAGTATGAGATGTGTACTGGGGATAGCATTCCTCCTACAGAGGTATCACTACATATGTACTTGTCCTGCACCTTAGATTTTGCCTTGCATTCACTGTATGATTGCAATCCTTCTTATTACCTGCAAATATGTTAGCTTGAAATACCAGGTATAATATGGTGTTATTACCTATATTTCTTTGTTACCTAACTATATCACCATATATCATTCACTGCACATGTATAGTTGTCCTGCACCGCCATGGCACTGCATTCAAATACACTGCCCTGCATAGTAGATAAGTCATGCCTTCATTTAATATCTGCATTGTCTAAACCTTCAAATCCTTATTCATTCACTGCACATATCTATACTGCCTAGCCTATAATTTATTGCCCACATCTTTACCTTAGTTCAGTCTATATGGTATGGATAATTTCTTCCCTTCCTTGTATGTTCTGATACATGTTTGAGTATCAGTCTTCTTACCTTGTCCATGGTTCTATCCATCTTGATTTTAGTTCCCTGCATGCATTCACTTGGGATTATTTAGCAGATGCATTAGCTATTTTAGTTGATCAGTCCATTGCTATCATGGACCAATTCATATTGAATTTGTGAATGCAAATGAGTCATTGTCTGCATTTGCATTAGATCCCTGCTTACCTTGCTAGTCCTGTCCTAGCCTAAAAATTTACTACGTTCCTAAATGTATTCAGTCACATACTTTCATTTATACACTTGTCCTGCATTTGAAATGCTTTACTCTACCTTGAGTTCAGGTTGATATCTGAGCAATAGGTTCAGTCCCCATCCATTGGTCATTTTGGTATTGGGAAACAAATAATTATCGGTAGTATCGGATTCTTTTACATGCTTTTACAACCTTATTATGCTTTCAACCTAGGTTCACAATATCGGTATCAGAATCGGTATCGGACTATTCCTATGCTATTTAATTTTCTTTGCCGAATTGACCGGAACAAAGACCCCCAATGTCGGCATCGGTCAATATTTGGTATCGGATCGGAACATGCCAAACCGTATCGGTATCGGTCGTATCGGATCAGTATCGGCCGATACTTTAAACCATGAATTATATATATATATATATTTACTGACTCGTCAAGTTGAACCGTGTATAACATGCTCGACGCTTAAGAGGAATCATTTGGACTTAGTGGTATTGGTATCGAACTATCGGTATCGGTATCGAACTATCGGTATCAGTATCGAACTATCGGTATCGGTATCGGTATCGAACTATCGGTATCGCTAGCAGACTATCGGACTATCGGTATCGGTATCGAACTATCGGTATCGCACTATCGGTATCGGACTATCGGTATCGGTATCGCACTATCGGTATCGGTATCGAACTATCGGTATCGGTATCAAACTATCGGTATCGGTATCGATATCGGTATTCGTATGTACTTAGTATCGATTGTAGCAGATTAGTATCGGTATATCGGTATCGGTATCTGTATCCGTATGTACTAAGTACATCCGGTCTATATACCAGCGGATCCACCAGTTACATGATTATATACTAATTCTATTTAGTTTTTTTACTATACAGATTTTCATATCCAATATATGATAGATCGTTATTTTGTTGATCGTATATGGATGTACAAACGACAACACGAGAGCAGAATAGGTGTGAGTGACGATTTTCAGGCAGGCGTGGAAGTATTTCTTAAGTATGCCAAGAGCAAAGATCAGTATATGGACGGTAACAAAATCAAGTGTCCATGTTGTAATTGTTGTAATAGACGTTACGAAGAAGTGGTGAGTGTAAGAGATCATTTGACCCGTAAGGGTTTTGTACATGATTACAGCAAATGGTCATCTCAGGGTGAACTATATGCGGAAAGACAAATTGCGAATGCTGCTACTTATGCTTTTGATGATAATGCTGCAACGAATTTTGTCGTCGAAGACGATGAATGCTCTGTTGATTATGGAGACATGCAGAACCTTGCACGAGATATGGTGTATGACGCGGTAGGGCCTAATTTTGATCCGGAGGATCCTAATCCCGAGGCGAAGGAGTTCTATGATATGTTTCAGGATACTGAAACTTCTTTATATCCTGGTTGTGAGCCACATTCCGTACTGTCAGTGACGATGCGGTTGTTGAACATAAAGTTCGATTTTAACTTGCCATAAAATTGCTATGATCGGATTATACAACTAATCAAGGAGGTGTTACCGAAGGAATCAAAAGATCTTCCAAAAAACTTCTACAAGTCAAAGATGATGGTCCGACAACTGGGACTGGGGTACGAGAAGATAGATTGTTGTCGCAACGAATGCATGTTGTACTACAAGGAGAACGAGGATATAGAAAGTTGTAGCTTCTGTAATACGGATCGTTACAAGCCAGTCAGGGAAAAAGGAAAGTCAACTAGAAAACGACGTCCTTACAAGTATATGCATTTCTTGTCGATTACGAAGTGCTTGCAGAGGATGTATATATCTCCGAATACAGGAGAACACATGATGTGGCACAACGAAGAACGCACAAAGGACGATAGAGAATTGTTACATCCTTCGGATGGAGAGGCGTGGAAATATTTTGATTTTTGTCATCCAGATTTTGCTGCAGAGCCTAGAAATGTACGCATGGGCCTAAGTTCTGATAGATTCGCCCCTTTCGGGCGGTCGGAATCTCAATACTCCTGCTGGCCGGTCATTCTGACCCCTTACAATCTGCCACCATGGATGTGTATGAAGACTCCTTATATGTTCTTGACAGCTATCATACCGGGTCCCAAAAATCTGACAAAGAATATCGATATATATTTACAGCCGTTGGTGGATGAGCTGAAACAGCTGTGGGAGATCGGCGTCGTGACCTATGATATTTCCAGGAAACAGAACTTTCAGATGAGATCTTCACTGATGTGGACAATCAATAATTTTCCTGCATACGGTATGCTGTCGGGATGGAGTACTCACGGCACCATGTCTTGTCCGATATGAATACAAAATAGTAAGACGTTCTATCTTAAGCATGGAAGAAAAACTTCTTTTTTGATTGTCATCGTCAATTTCTGTCCGCGAGTCATCCTTAGAGAAAGAACAAGGACGCGTTCAGAGTTGAAAAACAAGAATTTTCTCATCCGCCTGCGAAATTATCGGGATAAGATATTTAGGAAGATGTAAAGGACTTGCCCACTGTAATGGAAGATCCATCGAACAATCGTATCAATGGGTTTGGACAAACCCATAACTGGACCAAACGGAGTATCTTCTGGGACTTGCCTTATTAGAAAAATAATCTTATAAGACATAATCTTGATGTTATGCATATCGAAAAGAATGTGTTCGATAATGTCTTCAATACCGTCATGGATATTAAAGAAAAAACGAAGGACAATCCAAAAGCAAGATAAGACATTGTCAAGATATGCAAGCGTCCTTATCTGAACTTGATACAAAGGGGAGCTGGTGGACAAATAACTAAGCCGATAGCACAATACACATTGAGCAAGGAAGATAGATTAATAATCTGCAAGTGGGTATCTACTTTAAGATTTCCCGATGGCTATGTGTCGAATTTGTCTAGATGCGTTGATCTCAATGAACGCAAGCTAACGGGAATGAAGAGTCATGACTGCCACGTGTTTGTGGAAAGATTACTGCCCATTGCTTTGAAAGAGTTGTTGCCTTCTACTGTATGGGTTCCGTTGGCCGAACTATCAATATTCTTTAGGGATATTTGTTCAACTAAGTTGACTGTGCAACACATGGTTGAACTTGAGGAGAAGATTATCTTAACAATTTGCAAGTTGGAGAAAATATTTCCTCCTGGCTTCTTCGACAACATGGAGCATCTACCGATTCATCTAGCATACGAAGCCCGTGTCGGTGCATCTGTTCATTATCGATGGATGTACCCATTTGAAAGGTACATAAAAATCGATATAACTCAAGTTGAATTTTAGTGGGTTTTAAAATACATTCTTAATTCTCAAGATAATTTGTCTCTCTAGATACCTACACCATCTAAAGAAGAAAGTTGACAACAAGGCTCATATAGAGGCTTCGATATGCGAAGCATATCTTATCGAAGAGGTGTCAAACTTCTGCTCCATTTATTTCGATACTCATGTTAAGACAAATCGAAATAGATCTCAAAGGAATGACGAGGACATTGAGGATGGAGGTATATTTAATGTAAGGGGCAAGCCTGTTGGGGCTAGTAAAAACGGTGGTTGACTGACGACGAGTATGATGCCGCTCACCGATTTGTCTTGTTAAACTGTGACATACAAGAAGTGAGAGATTTAGAGAAGTAAGTCAGTACACTTGCACTCGTTATAATCTCGAATTTGATGAAGTAAGTGACTATACTTATATATTCTTATTTTCTCTAATAGTGTATTTAGAGATGAAGTCAAAATGAGGACACCCGATATTACCGATGAAGGACTTCAAAGAGAGGTTGATTGTACATTTCCGTCATGGTTTCGCAAATACGTAAGTAACTGAGATTATAATTGAGGTTGATTTTATATATTCCTATAAAATACGTAAGTAACTGAGATTAGAAATATATAATCTAAAACATTTAAATTATAAATATTTATTTACAGGTTTTATTGCCTGAAATAACACTCACTAATGAGAGTGTTCGTTATCTGGCATTGGGACCGAAGAGGCAAACAAAGACTTGGCCAGACTATGTCGTTAATGGCTTCAGGTTTAAGGCAACTCAGAATGATATAAATGTTGAATTTATCAATGACAACATCCGTACCAAGGATTCCGGTATTTGCATAAGAGGCACCATCTATGACGACGAACCGAACTTTGACTATTATGGAGTGCTTCGGTATATTGTAGATTTATAATATACTGGCCCATATGATATGCATATTGTAATATTCAAATGTGAGTGGTTCGATACGACACCAAATATCGGTTGGAGAATCGATAAACAGTTTGAATTTTTTGATATAAATCATCGCAGGAGGTATAGAGGGTCTGATACATTTACGATAGCAAATCAGGCTATTCAAGTCTACTATACAAGCTACCCAAAGCGTCGTAGAGATCGATTTGACTGGTGGACAGTATGTAAGATTAAATCTAGAAATACATTCAACGTTGGAGACCCAGTATACCAAGAGGACCAGATCGAAAAGTCCCAATACTTGGGACAACACTCGGATACAATAGATGTTGAAGATATTGTTGAGAAAAATAGAGGGGAGGAAGAGGTTGATACACAAGACTTAGCTGTCAACCAGGGAAGAAAGAGGCATCTTGTCCCAAATATTGAGGCAGAAGAAGAAGAAGAAGAAGAAGAAGAAGAAGAAGAAGAAGAGGAAGAAGAAGACGAATTTGATGGGGATGAGGATACAGATGAAATCGACGATGAAGATAAGGATGAGGATGAGGAGGAGGATGATGATGAAGACGAGGCCGAGAATGATAACAAAGACGATGATTAGGTTAAATATTGTTGTATATTAAAAATACTTCCAATTACGTGAATTAAGTTTGACGTCATAAAAGCAATTACGTGAATTCATGTTTTTTTCGTTCGATTATTTACTTATTACAGATGGCACTCATAGTCTTTTTCGTCGCGGTGGTACTCGTCTTCCTACTGGTGGTATATATATTTTAGTTTAGAATTTTATATTCATTTACACTTTTATATTGTTAATTATGTTTATGTGTTCTATTTACATGTCATGATGGCTGGCCGTGGTCGTGGTTCTGGTGGCGGTCGTGGTGCTGGTACTGGTGCTGGCGGTGGTGGTAGTCGTGGTCATAGTGGTGCTGGTGGTCGTGGTCGCATTCAATCTTCTCGGGATGTGACCCCATACAGCGAGCCCGACCCGGAGAGTACCCCGGGCACAGACGCATCCCGCTGTCGATGGACTACTTCATCAAGGCATGAGTCTGGATCTGCTAGCGGATCCGTTCCGCTATCGGACCCACCAGCGGACCCACCAGCGGATCCACCAGTGGATCCCCCAGTTACTGCACAGTGGGCCCCAGAGTACCCCCATACTCGGTTCCATCCGGTTACTGGAGAGTACATGCGTGGACCCGCGGATCCTCCGACGGCACTAGAGAGGCCGAGAGGCGAGTTCCGACGAGAGCTATGGCCCGCAGGGACCTCGTAAGTAAATTAAAGATAATTTATTAAATTTCTTTCATTTATTCAAGTTAATAATCCAGTCGTTTCTTCTTTGTAGATTTTTTTTGTTTAATGTTACCAGGGCTCTTGGAGAAATTATCAGGGCTAACTTCCATGGTCCCTACCTCAACTTTTCGTCGGTGCCCCCAAACTTGAAGTACATCTGGCTCGACGAGTTGAGGGTATATATCTATATCTTCTAGTTAATTATTAGTTACTCTTTAATCAAACATTTTTTAAATTACGTGATAATTGAATTTATATGTTAGACGACGTACTGGTGGCCCTCCCATCGCGAGGACGCGATCCGCAGGACCTACAAAAGTGCTGACTCGAAGAAGATATAGGATATAATTTATCACCTGAAAATGGGGCAGACGAGGCCGAATTGGCTCCGGCAGGACTATTATGAGGACCTCTTAGATATGATGAATACTCCTGCGTACAAGAAGAAATCAGAGAAGGAGAAGGCGAACCGACAGGCCGCGGGGCTTCATACGGGAGGATCAAGGTCCCACGCAGCGACGCTTGCAGATCTGGTGAGATACCGTAAAATTATTTCACTATCGAATTAGGTATTATTAATATACATAGTTAATTAAGTTCTACGAAAATTTTGTATGCAGACCCAATGGACGGTGAAGGAGGGAAGGGCGCCAGAATCGGTCACCATGCACGACGTATTCCAGCATACGCACAAGAGACGGAAGGACGGGAGCTTCGTCGACGAGAGGGCCAAGGAGACTGATGTAAGTACTTATGTTTATGAGATTTACATTATAATTAAAAGTATTCAGACTACAACTTAGGTAAACTTAGGATTCATACTTAGCTTAGTGAAACATAGGATTTAGATTACAACTTAGGTAAATCTTATAATAAAAACACATTCATTTGATAGGCTGCGTATCGTGAGGTCCTTAGTCGGGCTTAGTTAACTGAGACCGAAGATGTCGGTGAAACGACGCCCGCCCGGACGCCCTCTTCTTTAGCCGCTCGTAACGACTTGTTCGTAGATACCGTCGACGGCTTTAAGAAAGGGCACCTGTACGCAGTCGGCTCCTTAGGGCCATTGCAAATGGTGACTCAGAGATTTCCACCGACACCGCCTCCTCCCGCGGCCCTGGCAGACGATGATGTTAGGTAACAGCTTACGCAGCTGCACGAGGCGGTGTCGTCCTTGCGGGAGCAAATTACCACATACTTTCTGCCTCCGTCTGCTGCTGCCGGTCCGTCTGCTGCTGGTGTCGATCTGTCTTCTACTGGTGCCGGTCCGTCGACTGCTGCTCCCAGTCCTTCTTCCGTCGGTCATCTTTCTTTCAACCCTGCTGCCCTTCTGGTACCGCCTTCGGCTGTGACGACACTCCTTGATCTCATGTCGCCAGAGCAGCTACGCCGACTTTCGAGCAGTGTCGACGATGACTTGCCGTCGTACCTAGTGGAGCAGTATATTCGTCGGTCGCAGCAGGGATTACCACCACCGGACAATCGAACTACTCCTCCTCCTTAAAGTATTGTAATTAAGAAAATTTATAATATTTGTGGGAATTTTGGAATATTTGTGGGAATTTCGAATTATAACGACGGATATTAGTTTATGATTTCAGAATATTTATGATAATTTTATATTGGTGTACATTATATATTTGGTCTATGTGATTGTTGGATAATTGGTGTGCATTATATATTTGGTCTATGTGATTGTTGGATAATTGGTGTGCGTTATATATTGGTTTGGTTTATGCATATTTGTGTGAACAGGGAAAGCTCTGTATTTTTTTTAAAAAAAATCTCAGTTAGCGACGGACTAGTGACCGCTTAGCGATGGATGTTTCCAGTTTTCGACTACCTTTCGACGGAATATTCGTCGCTACCTGGAGATTTGAAACTGTTTCCAGTTAGCGACAGGTGGTCGACGGATTCACGTCGAACAATCCTTCGCTAAGGTTCTGGAAATACCTAGTTCGACGGAATAGCGACAGAACATCCGTCGCCAAGGTTCTGGAAATGCATGACATTTCCAGAACCATGGCGACGGATTATCCGCCACTAGTCAGTCGCTACGCCGACGGATGAGAGACGGAGTCGCGACGATTTTGGAAATGTCATGCATTTCCAGAACATGGTCGACGGATTATCCGTCAGGATTCCGTCGCTAATCCGTCCTTTGTTAGCGACGGCGATCGACGGAATAGCGACGAAACGATACACTCTGATACGCTGTTACGACGGTTTACCGACGGACCGTTCCGTCGCTAGTGTCTACACAGTTCATTATTTAATACTTGAAATCGACGAAAGACCGTCGGAAAGTCGTCGCTAATGCATCGTATTGTGACGACAAAAGTCGTCGCTATTCCGTCGCTTGAAGACTACTTAGCGACGGAGCTTTATTAGCGACGAGCTGATTGCCGACGGATTATTTTGACCAAGATCCGTCAGTAATCGGTCGCTAATATTGATGGGCGACGGATCTGGCCGTCGCTAAATCAACATATTTTGGTAGTGAATGGTGGTCCTGGGTGGGTGTGGTGGAAGCGATAGCCGGTGTTGTTGGGTTGGATGGGGTCACAACTGTCATGTCACGCCCAAGTCCCAAAGATACATAGGACCATACGTAACATGTCAGCTAAGTATTTAATCATACTCTAGTCTGACTCAAATACTTATAAGTTGTCTAGATGAGATAAAAATATAAGTAATACACATCCATAATACTAACTACAATATTATAAACTAAGGAAGAACAGATAAGAGGCATCACTAACGATACCTGAAGATCACGATGAAGTAACTCCCAACACGTCTATGTTATATCTCAGCAGTAACCTAGAAGAAACCCAACAATTAGAAGTGTAGCATTTACGACACACAATTTACAACGCGCGGTTAGTACGAGTTGTAAATGATACTCTTTTACAGCATGCAAATATGTGCGCCGTAAAAGAGTTGTTTTTTGTCTTTTTACGGCGTGTTTGACATGCACGCTGTAATTGAACACTCATTTACGGTATGCATTTTTTCGTGTTGTAATTGAAGACTTATTTATATCATACATTTTTTGCATCTTGTAATTGAAAACTCATTACGACATGCATTTTTGTGTGTTGTGATTGAACTCATGTACGACATGCATTTTTCAGCATTGTAATTGAAGGCTCATTCATGACATGAAATTTTACGTGCTGTAAATGAAGACTTATCTACGGTATACATTTTTGTGCGTTGTAATTGAAAACTCATTTACGGCATGAATTTTTGTATGTTGTAATTAAAGACACATATTCCAGGTAAAAAATGATAAAAAATGAAAAGAACAAAAAGAATAAAAACTGATAAAACAACAACAAAAATCTTTTTAAAAAGTAAAAAAAACAAAAACCATTTTTAAAAATTTAAAAAAATAAAAAAACAAAAAAAAAAACCAAAACAAAACACAATAAATAAATAAATTAGAAAATTTAAAAAAATAGCATAGAAAAATTATATTCTTAAGGGATATAATAATTATACTTTGTGGACAAATTATTTTTTAGAATATACCCAATTTTAAAATTTTTATAACATAAATTAAATATATAAAAAATCATCCTAAATTTGTGCAAAAAGAAAAGATGATAACAATGATTATCTAATAAAATGATAAACATTTAATAACTATCAATTTTATATAAAACAAAAATTTTAAATTTTCATTTCCCTCTTTTCGTTTCAAAATTTTCCCACCTATGTTTTCATTTCTCTCATTCAACTTTTCATTTCCCTCATCTTTTCATTCAACTTTTCATTTCCCTCTTAAAGATCTTTCCACAGACTAAAAAACACCAATTGCTACCCAACTCTCTTTTCTCCATAGAGTCCTTCCTCTTCGGTCTCCCTTCTCCCAAAATTTTTTCCAAATCAGCAATGGGGCCAGGCCACCACGCTCAGCCAGGCCGGGGTTCCCGTTATTGGCCTCGTCGCTCGGGAGCCTGTCATTGGCCTTCGTCGCCGAGGCTGGGATCACCGCCATTTGCTAGGGCTACACGTGCTACTCCCCAACGTCGGGACTGTGAAGTTGTGTGTTGTCATCTGTCGCAAACTACATGGTATGTACTTCAATTTGCTTTGGTTCCTTGATAGATAAGAGTTTCAAACTTCTTTTTTTGGTTTCGATGGATTGATTGGTGGTGATAAATGTTAATGGCAGAGGAGAATGGGTTGAGATATATGCCAGACCAGATCCTGGTCAGCAACAGGGCCAGGCCACCAAGCTCCGCTAGGCCGGGACTCCGTATCGCTTATGCTACAATGACACGAATATGATGGCTTGGGGCATCGAATTTGGCATGTCAATAGTACATTTTGGATGCACGGCTCTTGTCGGGTGTGCTGGTACTGGATGTCGGAGGAGGAGGAAGAGTCTAAAGAGGTTGCGACGGAGGAGATGAGGAGGGATGTTCATGATACAATTGTATTCGAGGCCGACGATGTCGGTAGAGACGGATCTGGACTAGTTTAGATTTAGATTAGTGAATACTTTCAGACTTTTTCTTTTCCTTATTTTTTATTTTCATTTTTAGTTAACTTTCTTGGTTGTGAAGTGTATTTAATTTGTACAAAAAGTTTGGAGGTGAGTTTAATTAATAGACTATTCGTATGCAACAACAAGAATGATTTATGATATTTTGTTCATGTTGCAAATGATATCTATAATTTGGCAGGAATGATTTTTATCAGTATTCATTAAACGTCATTTACGGCACACCAAATATGTCTTAAATGGTAATCAAAATTTTATTGGAAAAGTATTTACAACATTCATTTTTTTGCTTTTACAGCGTTCGAATGTACGTTGTAAAAATGATGGAGAGGATCATTTACAGCGTTCAAATGTGTGTTATAAATAACAAAAAGATGGTCATTTACAACGTTCGAGTGTGCGCCGTAAATAATATGGTCATTTACAACATAACCTTTTACGACACAAAATATACGCCATGAAAGATCTTTTACAGCGTGTTTCGCGTGCCGTAAATGATCATTTTTTTGTAGTGAGGATTGGCTACTAGCTAGAGATCACCACGTCCTTAGGAGACATAACAAGATACATAATATATAAGTCCATTGTACAGTATAAATAACATGCATGTAAAAGACTGAAAAATGGATTAAAGAAACATAGTAACACGAAGAGAGATCATAATCAAGAGTACTACGCTGAAAGTGACATGTCACATAAAAAATGGTACTAAGCGTGGCTACAAATAAATTGAATGATCGTAATCCTGTGTGGTGCTCCCGGTCCTATAGAAAGTAGTCCTGCATGGTGCTCCCTAACTATAATAGTCTCCATCGTAGCCCTGTGTGAGACTTCCAAGTCAATAGTGGTCAAGTAGCCAATCCTAGTACCGGTCAAGGGTCAAGTCAACTCAAACCAAGTACAAATCAAGTCAAAGTCAAGTCAAGCGTACATGAATACGAGAATCTAGCAAGTATAGTACAACATAGATCCAATATGTGACAAGGAAAAGAAAGACATGTAGCATATAAGAATATATCATTAAACATTTACAAGAAATCATATGATAGTATAAGAAAGAAATAGACATGAACAAGAATGAGTTAAAATAAACATGCATAATACTATACAAGTTGGCAAGGCATACTTGCATGTCGTCTAAGTTTCCACTTTGTCCTCAATTTCCAAGCCTATCAAAAGTTCACATATAATAAAAGAATTATTACTAATATTCTAATTATACATACAACACATGGATTTTCTATCAAAACAAGTCTACATGCTTCTAGAGAATATCTAGACCAAGTTTTATTGTTTTTGACCTTCAAAATTCACGGTTAAGTCCCCAACTCAAAGGACATGCATATAAATCATATAAAAATCATAAATAATGTCACTCCCCGATCCCGATATACGTATTCTTCATAGATTCTGTATACGGTATCTGTATTTAGCATGTGTATAATTTTGTATATTATTTATTAATGGTTGCATGTAGCTTTTAAGCTTGTCATTAGTGGAATGGATAGAGATTAGAGATTAGAGATTAGGGATTAGGATTTTCTTAAGACCAACCCCTATTTATATTCTCTTCCTCTCTCTCTCTCTCCTCATTCACTCTTCCATTTATTTTTCTCAACCACCACCCATAGGCAAGTACAACTTGCTCAAAAGGAGAGATTTGTGCATTTCTCATTTTTGATTTTTTTTTCTTGATATTATTTGTCTATATTGTTCCTCTCTTCATTCTCTACAAGTTTAGTTCTTGAAGATTTTGATTTTAATCACTAGATTTGTGTAGATCTAAGTTCCAAAAACTAGGGTTTCATGGATCTTTATGGTTTTGATCTTTCAAACTTGGTTATTTTCTAAATCTAATGGTCCTATGTTATAGAAAATTTGATTCTACACAATTTTGACCCTTAAAAAGTTAGATTTCGACTTGTTTGGAGGAAGTTATGGCCAAAATAATATTTGGACATCCCCTAGGTTTGTCTGTACTGGTTCTGGCAGGGACGATGAATAGTGCCCTTGCCGCATGAGTAATTGCAGCCGCATGCGTATTTCTCATACGCATACGCTCGTATTTCTCAGCCGCATACGCTCGCATTTCTCAGCCGCATGCGCCCTGTTCTTTTCCCAGCCGCATGCGCTTTATCTTGGCCGCATATGCCCATTCTTTCTTCAGCCGCATAAGACTCCTTAACCCTGGCCGCATGAACTTGGTTCTTCCCTGAGCCGCATGAGCCATTCCCTTTCCCAGCCGTATAGGCCTTAGCCGTACGGTCCTTGCCACATATGTTTGTTGGTTCTTGGCCGTATAAGACCCCATCTTCCAGCTGCATGGGCCTGCTATCCATAACCGCATGCGTCCTTTTCCTCCAGCCGTAGGAGCCCCTGCTTCCCTAGCCGCATGAGCGTTGGCTGCATGAGCCTGGCCGCATGTTTATGTCTTAGTCCTCATTTCAAATCTGACTACCTATGTGATGGCTAGATAACCCTATATGTGTACTAAGGTACAATCTATGTGAGCACCAAGGTACAATCCTATGTGCTAAGTATTCCTACGTGATACCTGCCAGTACTTCCAAGAGTCCAGCATTTACATAGTAAATAGTCGGTAGCAATGACGTGGTAAGTGATGTGTATTACATTACACCAAGAAGGGGGAACATACGTAAAACTCCTTGAGCCAGTACGGATCCCTTCTTGGGGTACTCGTACGATGTATGACATCTAGAGGAGTGAACATGTGACCCCGACATGTGAACTCTGAGGATAACCTAGGGATTAACTAGGCAACTAACTTGGTAGATGCATTGGGTGGGAAGAATCCCGAGATCGTGCCATGCTAGCCACCCCAGATCCAGTCCTGACGTGTCGGGTTGGCCGCCACGGATATGGTTTCATTCGCCTATAGCGGATGGCTATATCCGACTTCTACGATCTATGTGTTAAATGTTTTAGCATGGTAGCCCTTCGGGGGACTGGTGCATAATCAATGTGTTATATGTCTTATGGTTTGGCTAGCCCTGCTGGGTTGACACGATCTGAGGATTCCTTTTAATCAGTATCGCGGGGATAACTCTGCCAAATATGGAAAGCCACAGGAATGAATGGTCGCTTGAAAAATGACTTGACTGTGCTTGAGCCTTCCGTTAATAGCCGAGGGACATGGACTGTCATAGTGCGTGGTCCAACCCATGTCCTTGTTTGGTTGTTGGGTTGGTCTATCGTGCTAGGACAGGCTGTGGACCGAGGTTACGACCGGAAGCTTATTATTATTATTATTATTATTATTATTATTATTATTATTATTATTACTACTACTACTATTATTTTATGCCTGGATTTTATCTCACTCTTTTGTGCTCTCTTGTGGTACTTGCTATTTGGGGCTGACCTCGCTGGTTTTGTTTGGCCAGATCACGTAGCAGAGCCTGAGGATCCGACCTTCTTCCCTAACGTCAATGGTGCATTCTAGAAGCATGGCTGGCGGAAGACTCGAGTGGGTTTCTTCTCCACCACTCTAGCATCCTTTTTAATGTCCTGGCGTTTAGCCACCGCCACCTGTTTAGCCGGCTAATCTAAACATTTTTGTCTTTGCATAATTGTAATTAATTCAGACTGCAGCTGAATACAATTTTGTACCTATGACTTTCTGGGCTAGCTAACTTATAAAGCTAGATTCTCCCTGATTATTTTGATGAAGCGTCAGGGATGCCTTACTGCTTTATCCTATATGTTCATTCATTGATGATTTCTTGCTTTGAATGATTGAGACATAGATGTTCTGTGTGACCATAGGAGACCTGAATGTAGCATACACCCCCTTGTCCCTCGACAGCCACGATCGTCGTATGACGTTTGTATTCCTCATATGGAGTAACTGGCCTAGTCCGTCTCCGTATTTTGGTACTGGGGCATGACAAGGCACTACAACAAATAAGGCATACAATAGCAGTTTATCTATAGCGTTCAAGCCTCCCTGCTATAGAATGTCATCATCAATAGTGTTCCTTTCGCCGTGCTATTAAAATAGAATACAATAGCAGTTTATCTATAGCGTTCGAGCCTCACTGCTATTATAATATAATCATCCATAGCGTTCATATTGAAGTGCTATTAAACGTTCATACAATAGCAGTTTATCTATAGCGTTGAAGCCTCCCTGCTATTAGAATGTCATTATCAATAAAGTTCATTATGCAGTGCTGTTAACAGAACTTTATATAGCGTGTTATGAACGTTGTTAAAGGTATAATTTTTTCTGAACGTTGCTATGCCCGTATGTCTAGGGGTGAGCATTATTCGGTTTTTGGACCGAAATCCGAACCGAACCTAACCGAATAAGAGATTCGGTTCGGTTTGAAAAAAAATCGGTTCTGTTTCGGTTTCGAAAATACTAAAATTTCTTATTCGGTTTCGATTTCAGTTTTGGGATTCGATTTCGGTTTAATCCCACTAACCTTTCAGAAATTTTATCTAAAATTCCTCTCCCTGGTAAACCGAATAAGAAAATTTAGTAATATATATACAAAATATATCTTTGTATATTTAGTTACTATATATATTGACAAAAATAATTATAAATAAACTGACATATTGGTTAAACCAAATAAACAAAAAATCGAACAGATTTATTCCGTTCGGTTTGGTTCGGTACGAGATATTTCGGTTGGTTTCAATTTTTGCTATTTGATTTTTGGTCGAATTCGGTATTTTGTAATTCGGTTCGGTTAACCGAGTTAATCGAATGCTCACAATTGAACTATCTACTGTTCCAATCATGGGAAAAGCAACACAGTTTTCTATTTTATATTAAAAAAATAAGTTATAGGAGCGATTCAATTTTGCTGTATAATTTATAGCGTTCTCGATAGCGGATGATCCCGTCCGTTGGATTTTTAGAAATTAAATCGGTACCGTCGATAGCAAAATGCTGTCTTATGTTTGAAAAAAAATCTTAATGTATTCTCCCCCAACCCTTCAACTCCTCATAACCCGCGCGCCAAACTGAAAACCCCTCCCCCTCTTCTCTCTGTCACGAAAACCCCTCCCCCTTTCGGAAACCCTCCCCCTCATTCTCTCTGTCACGAAACCCTCCCTCTTCCTCAGGTAACGCTCCACTCACGAAACCCTCCCTCTTCCTCATCTCACTACAACAAAAATGATGTATGACAACACTTTTTTGACGATATTTGTTAAATAAGTGTCGTCAATTTTTTTTATTATGACACTTTGCTAAAATATGTCAATGTTATTTAATATTTATCAACATTTATGACACTTTTTTAAAAGTGTCATAACCATATATTTAATGATACCTTTAGAATGTCATCTAATATAAAATAATAAAATACAACAGATTTATAGTGACATCTAAAATTTTTACTCTTCCGCTATTTATTTTCATTTTGGCGCCTTTACCTGAATTTTCCTATTATTGTTTATAAGTACACTCTCTTTCATCCCCCTCCTCTCTTTTGCTTTCTCTCTGACCTAATTTTCCATCAGCTACATGAACCACCTCCCCTCCTTCATTGACACTGGTTTTGTCCGCCAGTTCTGCCTAGCCCCTAATTTTCTATCTGACCTAATTTTCCCTCTTCGGTTTTGATCATAGTTTTCTATCGGGAAGCTCGCCTGCTACGTGTTCTACGATGGTGGCACTCTCCTGACGTTCGAGGCGATGGCCGAGGCGGCAACCTACCTGTGGGTGCCCTTCTGCCGGAGGAACCCGGAGAGCTACTTCGGCTCCAGGAGGGACCCTTACAGGAACAAGGTGAAGGAGGGTTTCATCAGGGACATGAGGCGAATAATGCAGGAGTACGATGAGTTCAAGGTCCGGATCGACGGGCTGCCCGTGGCCATCCGGCGTCGTTCTGACGCGTGCCACGGCCGGGAGGAGGCCAGCACTGTGAAGCTGCAGCGGAAGAAATGTCAATTTCAAGGTCGTCTCTTTGATTTTATTTGTTTTCTTTGTTTTGATCCTTAAAAACCATGAGAAATATTTGAATTGTGTTTTTCTGTATTTGCATGAAAACTGCTCGAAGAAATGTCAATTTCAAGGTCGGTAGCTCTGATCGACGAGAGTGGCCTTGAAGTATTCACTTTCCTTTCCAAATTTCTTGGCATTTCCAAACATTAGAAAGGAAAATCAATGGAAATTGTAATTTCCCAAAGGTCAAGGAATTGATTTGCTTTGCATTCCTTTCCGCGAACCAAACGAGGCCTAAAAGTAATATTTTGATGATTGATATCACATTTTGTTCTACTGCAGAGCAAGGAAGAATATGAAGCATCAGTTTGTTTGTGTGGCAGCCAAATTTGCAGAGGTAGCTATCTTAATCTGACTGGTGAAGGGGCGTTTGAGAAGGTACAACTATGTGTAGACTTTTCTCGGACCTGGCATGGATGCGATATTAGTTGTACAAACAATTTTTTATCTGGGTTATCTAATTTTAGTTGACAGAAACTTGATTGTAATCATTCCAATAATAAAGTATTGAAGGAGTGTCATGGTATTAGTCCGGCATAAATTATTACTGGAGGCTTGTGAAGCTAATTTTGTTTTCGAGGAGGATTATGTCGCTTTTGGTAGAGCAGATCTAGGCACTTGTTTGCTTGCTGGGCTTCCTGATTGGCTTGTTGCCTATTCTGCTCATCTGGTACTTTTCTTCCTCTTTCTGCATCCTATGTGCGGTTAAGCTAAAGATAAAACTAAGAGAAAGTCATCACCACACAAAAATGATCTTATTGATTGCTTTGTGATGGTTACTAATGAAAACGAAAAAAAAAATGAAGGTGAGATTTATCAACTTCGAGAGGGCGAAACTTCCTGAGGCAATTCTGAAGCATAACTTAGAAGAAAAGAAGAAATTCTTTACAAATATTAATTTTGAGGTTGATGAAAGTGATGCAGAAGTCCAGGTAACACTGATCCCCTACCTTTACTTGTCTAGTTAGGAAGCTTTGAGAACTAACATCCTATGCAATGTATCAGGCTGAGGGTGTTTACAATACGCGGCTTCAGAACTTGGCACTTACTCTTGACAAGGTGACTATTTTGCCCTATCCGACCTTCATATATCTTTCGTTAATTGCTGAGATATTTCTGAAGTAAAATCTAGAACTATATAGGTTACTGTCTATATGCGATTTATTTGTATCACCAATATTTATTGGTTAGCAATTTATAATGTAGTTATTTTGCTTGAAAGTGGAAATAGAAATCGTGGTATGTGTTGTATATAGATTATCATGTCAGAGCCTAAGAGAAATTATTGAAATTTCTTTCAGGCGGTGTAATATTTTTAGCAGTATAATATGGATGGTTGTTCAGGGTATCCTTCGAAATGGATCTGCAAAGTCTAAGTGTCTAAAATTGGACACTCTTATTTATACGTGCTGGTTGAGGGCAAGACTTGCCTCGTAGAAAGCTTCTAGAATCTATCCTATCAGTTAAACCACATTGTCTGGGTTGCTTTCATAGTTTTCTTTCTTTCTAGAATCTACATAGATACCTTTGCATGATGATCAAGCCCATCATTTTGCCTATTAAAAGATCCTCTACGAGGACACCCGTATTTGACATAGTTATGATTGATTCTCTGCATGTATGCTCTGTCTTTTCCTATTCTTCATTCAGTAAACATGTTTATCTGTGTCCAGGATAACACGGAGATGTATGGTGCTTTATGTATCATTAGAAGAAGAACAAGAGCTTAGCAACTCTGAGGTTTAATTTTGGTTAGGGATTCAACTACATACGTGAATAAACTCGTGGTGGTGCTTTATGTATTTATCAAGAATAAGGACATTTTGAGGTAATCTTATATCCACATTCTATGCCTTAGTCACCATCTTTTTCAAACAAGGCATCAACCTGTTTGACCAAATAGGGACAAAGACACAAAATTTACTTTGCATATGGGCAACCCAGCTCCAACAGGTTGGCCAACTCCTGCGGTCTATTAAGGACTTCCTTATGGCCGTGGGGATATTTGTGGCTACTTGCTGTTATACTGAATGCTTGCATTAAGTAAAAAAAATCTTGCAAATATTATGTAAAAAATATCATATGCTTAATCCGTTAGTTATGATGTTTGATATGCTTATGAAGTTTATGCTACTCAATGATTCAAACATGTCTTTTTGGTTGTTAAAGACTATTGATTTGGTCTGAAAAGAATATATTATTGGTGAACTTGGTTGTTAAAGACTATTGATTATGCTACTTTTATCATCATCCGTTAGTTATGATGCATGATGCAAGCTCTTACAGTGTTATGTTTTCTGTAGAGTCCTGAATGGATATAATGGCACAATAATGGCTTATGGTCAGACATGTACTGAAAAGCATATGTTGTTGGTGAACTTGGAAAAGAAGATCCATCAGAACTTGGTATTATGGTTCGAGCTTTGGAAGATATTCTTGCTAATGCCTCTTATGGACTTCACACTGTTCCAATTACTTACTTGCAGGTACGTGAAGTCATATTCTGTTGCTTTTACACTTCTATTGTTGGTTATGAATTATAGGAGGTGTTTGTAATAGTGGCTCAAATACAAATGCTTGCATCAATTCATAAGTCTAGAACACTAAAGAGGAAGAGGAGAACAATGAGGGCAGCAGTGATGATGAGAACACTAAAGAGGAGGAGAACAACAATGGTGACGAGAATAATTTTGAAGTAAAGGTCATTTCAAAATCTCCATCTACTCCACAGGTAATATATCTCTAATAACAAATAGAAGTATTGTAACTCGAGTGATATTTAATATTTTTGAGCTTCAATCTTTGTTGTAGTCACATCATCATCTGTCAAAGGACCAAAATTGGAAGTTACTCGATTGGACAGGAAATAAGAACGAAGTTGTTGCAATTGGACGATGGATCACCGATGATCCGAATGTGCCGGTTCACGGTTATCCTCTTGGACAAGGTGCATCCCGTGTTTGGGTAGATATAGTGATACAACCCAAAGCTCTGTTGTTTAGGCCGTGTTTTGGTAACGACACAGTAGAGGAAATCATTGGAAGTACCACAGCTTGGCCAACAGACCATATTATGCCGTTTGAAGACTAGGTATGTCTTTAGTGCAGTACCTCTAAATGCTATACTAAATTCCTATACACTATACTTTAATTCATGCACCCCTATATTTTACTCATTGTTTTCACATTCTATTACACAGATGTAAAATAAAAACTAATCCTACACTCTCTTTGATACTAATTTCTACTTATCTGCAAACTTTTTCAATAATCTGAACTTATAATCTACTGTTTACTGAACACTAGAGCGTCTGATCTGATGCACATTGGAGAGTAAATATCTACACATAATACCTTACTAAACTTTACCTACAGAAAATCTATTTTCCACTACACAATAGATATGGGAAACTGAAAGCTTTGGTCTGGACTGATAAGTCTTTAGTATAGACCACATTTAGCGATATCAGCTTCATCTATATGAAAAAATGCACGTACTCAGTTGGAACTTATTAATCCTTTCAAGCTTTCAGTCAAAAAACGAGAAGAAGAGTTGAGAACACTTACAATTACAACAGAATATATAAACACATAAGACTCAATTAGTGCACTGGTAAGGCATCACTTTTCCTATCCCAATAATTTACTTTTTGTCAATTGTCTGGATTGGCTCGAGATGGTTTTTTCTTTACACTAATGATTTATTCCCTATTTTTGTGTAGGTTGGATGAAGAAAGAGGATGCTTTCTGAGGAGTTTGGTTGTGGATAGGCTCGAAGGGAGCTAAATGTTAGATAGTCAACATTTTGGGATATATGTAGCTGACTACACTGTTAATGTTTAATTTTTGGACATATGTTTGGTACTATTTCGTTGTTCTACATGGAGAAATTAAGGATTTTGAATGTTTGGTACTACTTCGTTGTTCTACATATATTAGACAGAAAAATTAATGAATTTACTTATGCTCAAAATTCATTCTGTGATTGATTCGCATTTAAATTTTTGAATACCTGCATTTTGTGTAACTGTGGCATTATCTGCAATAGTATTCTGATGTGCTGCATTCTGTAAATTTTTGAATACAGAATTTTGACTCTGTAATAGCATTCTGACATGCTATTGTTGCACATATAATAGCAGGAAAGAAATGCTATAAAAAGCAGATATATATCGAAACACTATTAACAAACAATAACATACAGGAACGCAATTAAAAATAAACAGCGTTCAGGAACGCCATAACACATTTATAGCGTTAACAAATGTTATTAATGAACTATAGCGTTCGTAAAGGCTATGTAAACTATATAGCGTTTGTAAGTGCTATAACATGTCTATAGCGTTCATGAATGCTACAATATATTAATAGCGTTCATGAATGCTATTAAAGTTTTATAGCGTTCCTAATTGCTATAACTATCATATAGTGTTTCAAAACGCTATACATTGTCTATAGCGTCAATGAACGCTATAATCCATGAATAGCGTTCGTGAACGCTATAACTTTATAGCATTTTTGTACATGGGGTTATTAGAGCGGGGGCATATATAGCGGGCGAAATATGCTATAATATACATTCTACAGCGTTCAGCGTACGCTCAAATCCCATATTTGTTGTAGTGAGGTTTTATTGGTAGCCCATGCAGGTCCGATTTTTAGGCCTGTAGGGTGTTACTATTATAAGAGTCTCAATCAAACTTGTTCCCTTTAAATCTCTTGCCTCAATTTCTCTTTCCTCACCTTGATTGATAACCTGAATTGTATCCTCGAATCCTCATCGTCCCGATAATTAATATCATATACCTTTCCATGTAGGGGTGCTTCTTTCTTAGTAGCTGGCGAGGCCAACATGGAGGAACATCCGGCAGAGCATGGCTCGACAGAGAAGCAACCAGAAGGAATACATTCTCCTGATCAGATCCGAGAGGAAGTGATATCAGAGCCAGTGGAACCGTAGGTTCTAGAAACTCCTACACCTCCAGCGGTGCCAGCAACGACGCCAGTACCTGATGCTGCAGCACTTCTAGAGGTCATCCTGGAATTCCTGGCCACTCAGCAGCGACAGGTGGCAGCCCAACAGCAACAGCAGACCCGACAACAGGAACAGAATGTACTACTGAATCAAGGGTTACAATTAGCCCTTGAGAGAAGTGTCAGGAATGATTTGGGAGCATCGGGGAGGTTTTGTCGACTCAACCTGAGATATTTTAATGGCACAGAGGATGCCATCACGGCGGATGCATGGCTTCAGGATACTGAGGCCATATTGACTGCAGCTAAGGTTCCAGCAGAAGAGAAGGTTGATCAGGTCAGACTGATACTTCAGGATCTCGCCCACGATTGATGGGCATCAGAAGAGGTTGGACTGAGGCGTCCTGTTCCCTGGGATAACTTCTGTACCAGATTCAAGGCCAAGTACTTTGGCATGGTAGCAAGGTATGAGCTATAACAGATCTAGGTTTATCAGTCTCAAGCAGGCTGGGAAGACGGCGGATGGATATGCAGCGGAGTTCTGCAGACTGAGTCGGTTTGCACCGACGATGGCATCTACAGAGCCAGAGAAGTCTTTGAGGTTCCAACAGGGACTTCATTTGGAGATTCTACAGCTAGTAGAAGGGCACGACTATCAGACTTTTGATGCCGTTTTAACGACAGCTCGGAGGCATGAACTCACCCAACAGAGGTTGGTGACAAGACATAGGGGCCAGAAGAGGTCTCATCCCCAGAGTAGGGACGAGGAGCAGTGCAGCGAACATCGGCACCAGCACCCGACATCCGCATTCATGAGTCAGGAGCGCCGCAGAGGACGGAATTATCTGAGATATCAGCACCAGTTCGGCATCAGCAGCAGAGGAACTAGCAGTAGCGCCAGGGGACGTCTATTGGATGTACTTACTATGGTACGGGAGGGCACACTAGGGATGTGTGTCGTTCAGCTAATGGGTTATGCATGATGTATGGAAGTCCAGACCACAGGATTGCCAATTATCCTATGATGCAGAGGCCAGGTGGGCCAGTTCAGCAGTTTCCGACATTGCCAGCTCCAGGGGCAGCACCGAACAGAGGACCAGCTTTGGCCGTAAGGCCACTAGCCCAGCATCTACCAACGCAGGCTCAGATGTTTCGCCAGGTACAGAATCAGGAAGGCCCGTAGCGGCCGCAGCGACAGCACGGTCGAGGAAGGCAGCAGGAGGGAGCTCAGCAAGGCCAGGGCCAAGCCTTCACCTTATCACTGGAGGATGTGCTAGCTTCAGGTGACGTGGTTGCAGGTAATATTTCTGTTACCTCTTTTCCTGCAGTAGCATTGTTTGATTCGGGGGCTACCCACTCTTTTATATCTGCATGATTTGTGACACGTATTGGATTGGAATTCGAGGCATTGCCAGAGAGGATGAATATACTCAATGGTAATGGGCTCGTAGGAGTTAGCGAAGTATGTTTAGCGTGTCCAGTCATAGTGAGTGGGCGATTATCGCCCGCATCTTTGATTGAGTTCCCCACGGGCAACTTTAACGTTGTCTTAGGCATGGACTGGTTGAGGGACAGTCATGCGACGATAGATTGTCGGGAAGGCAGGGTAGTATTTAATGTACCTGGCGTTGAAGAGTTTGTCTTTGTTCGATCATTGGGGATTGACCCAAGGGCATCGTTGCAGAAGTATTGGCAGAGCAGAAGCAGATTCCCAGAGTGGTCAGAGAGTTTGCTGATGTATTTCTGGATGAGCTTCCAGGTTTACCACCAGAGAGAGATGTGGAGTTTCGTATTGAGCTGAATCCTGGGATGGAGCCTAAAGTTGGCAGGGTCTACAGGATGTCGCAGTCAGAGTTGGATAAGTTGTACCAGCATAAAGAAGAATTGAAGGCGAAGCAGTTTATCCGAGACTGTAATTCGCCCTGGGCAGCACCGGTAATTTTGGTACATAAGAAGGATGGATCGACGCGAATGTGCATTGATTATCGGCAGTTAAATACAGTAATAGTGAAGAAAAAGTATACATTACCAAGGATTGATGACTTGTTTGATCAATTGAGTAAGGCTTGCATCTTCTTTAAGATTGATCTTCGATCTGGATATTATCAAGTAAGGGTCCGGGAGTAAGACGTACCCAAGACAGCATTTAGATCACGGTATGGGCATTATGAGTTTCTGGTGATGCCATTTGGACTGACTAATGCCCCAGCAGTATTCATGGATTTGATGAACCGCATCTTTCTGCCCTATTTGGATAAGTTTGTAGTAGTGTCTATAGATGACATCCTCGTCTATTCCAGTAGTGAGGAGGAACATGAAAAACATCTTCGGACAGTTTTACAGACCTTGAGGGAGCATCAACTTTATGCGAAGCTTGATAAATATGAGTTTTGGTTGGATCATATTTCGTTCCTAGGATACATTATTTCTGGAGCAGGAGTGTCAGTAGACCCGAAAAAGGTTGAGGTAGTGGAGAATTGGCCAGTTCCAAAAATGGTAGCAGAAGTGCATAGTTTCTTGGGATTGGCAGGTTACTACCGGAGTTTCGTGGCAGACTTCGCCAGGATTTTGGTACCCTTGACGCGTTTGACACATAAGGATGTAGAGTTTGTTTAGTCAGCGAGTGTCAGGCATCGTTTGATGAATTGAAGAAGAGATTAATCTCAGCCCTGATCTTGACCCTTCCAGTAGGATCGGGAGGGTTTACAGTGTATTGTGACGCATCTGAAAAGGGACTTGGATGTGTATTGATGCAGCATGGTAAGGTGATATCATATGCATCTCAACAGCTTCGAGATCATGAGAAGAACTATCCGACTCACGACCTGAAATTAGCAGCAGTAGTGTTTTTGCTTAAGTTATGGAGGCACTACTTATATGGGGATCGAGTGGAGATTTACACTGATCATAAGAGCTTAAAGTATGTGTTTACCCAGAGGGACCTGAACATGAGACAGAGGAGATGGTTGGAATTACTGAAGAACTTTGATGTAAATCTTCAGTATCATCCATGCAAGATGAATGTGGTAGCAGATACCTTGAGCAGGAGAGGTGGTGCATTCATTCTAACCACGCAGAGGCATATTTTGGAAGATCTTCAGGAAATGGGAATTGAAGTGATCTTATCACAAGATGCGAGAGTTATGGCCAGTTTGCAGATTCAGTCCACTTTAGTAGATAGGATCAGAGCAGCTCAGGCGGAGGATCCGCGAATCCAGAAGCTTCGATCGGAGTGTGAGTCAGGTCTCAGAAAGGAGTTAGTAATCCATGAGGATGGAACACTTAGGTTCGAAAACCGTCTTTGTGTACCAAGTGTAGACCTTCGACATAAAGTTATGTCGGAAGCTCATAGTTCTTCTTATTCCATTCATCTCGGAGGTACAAAGATGTACCAGGATATGAAGCAGCACTTTTGGTGGAATGGCATGAAGAAGGAGATAGCGAGATTCGTATCCAGATGTTTGGTATGTCAGCAAGTGAAGGCAGAACAACAAAGACCAGCAGGATTGTTACAGCCGCTTTCTATTTCGAAGTGGAAGTGGGAGCACATCATGATAGACTTTGTGACCGGTTTACCTAGATCTCCGACCGGCCAAAATGCAGTTTGGGTAATCGTGGATCGGCTCACGAAGGTTGCGTATTTTCTTTCTTTCAGAGTAGGGCAGTCTACTGAGCAGCTGGCAGAAATGTATATGAAGCAGATTGTGAGACAGCATGGTGTTCCAGTCAGCATAGTATCAGATCGAGACACACGGTTCACCTCTCACTTTTGGCGGAGTTTGCATCAAAGTTTGGGTACCAAGTTACGGTTCAGCACAGTCTATCATCCGCAGCCGGATGGACAATCAGAGAGAACCATTCAGACCTTGGAAGATATGTTATGGGCTTGTACTTTAGACTTCGGTGGAACTTGGGAAGATCATCTTCATTTAGTAGAGTTCTCTTACAATAATAGTTATCAGGCAAGTATACAGATGGCGCCGTTTGAAGCATTATATGGAAGGAAGTGTAGGTCCCCTCTGGCATTGGACGATATGGGAGAACAAAAATTCTTGGGACCAGAGATGATCACGCAGACCGTGGAGACAGTCAAGTTGATCAGAGAACGGCTTCGAGTCACGCAAGATAGACATCGCCACTGGACAAATCAGCATCGAAGGCCTCTAGAGTTTGGTGTCGGTGACCAAGTGTTTCTGCGAATTTTGCCGACTCGGGGTGTCATTAGATTTGGAAACCGAGGAAAGCTTAGTCCGAGATTCGTTGGTCCTTTTAAAATTCTCACTCTGGTAGGCGATGTTGCTTATCGGCTTGCCCTTCCTCCCTCGCTATCTGGCGTACATGATGTGTTTTATGTATCTCAGTTGCGTGGGTATGTCCCGGATCTGGGTCATGTCCTCGACCATTCGGAGTTAGTCGTCGGTACCGGCCTAACTTACGAGGAACAACCCGTGTCTATTTTGGACCGACGAGAGAAGGTGCTCAAGAACCGAACTATTCGCCTTGTCCGTGTCGCTTGGGACCATCACTCTTTGGAAGAGTCAACCTGGGAGTGCGAGGACGAGATTAAATCTCGGTATCCGTACTTGTTCGACTTAGAAGGTATGTTTCTCCTCATGCCTTGATAAATTTTGAAATGTATGATCAATGACTGCTAACGATAGATTGTTAGCGTAGATTGTAATTGCACCTTGCTTGCCCGGATACCTCTCTCTTTGTCTTGGCAGAAATTTCGAGGACGAAATTTTTTTAAGGAGGATAGAGATGTCACTCTCCGATCCCGATATATGTATTCTTCATATATTCTGTATACGGTATCTATATTTAGCATGTGTATAATTCTGTATATTTTTTATTAATGGTTGCATGTAGCTTTTAAGCTTGTCATTAGTGGAATGGATAGAGATTAGAGATTAGAGATTAAAGATTAGGGATTTGGGTTTTCTTAAGACCATCCCCTATTTATATTCTCTTCCTCTCTCTCTCTCTCTTCTTATTCACTCTTCCATTTATTTCCCTCAACCACCACCCATAGGCAAGTACAACTTGCTCAAAAGGGGAGATTTGTGCATTTCTTATTTTTGATTTTTTCTTGATATTATTTGTCTATATTGTTCTTCTCTTCATTCTCTACAAGTTTAGTTCTTAAAGATTTTAATTTTAAAGGCTAGATTTGTGTAGATCCAAGTTCCAAAAACTAGAGTTTCATGGATCTTCATGGTTTTGATCTGTCAAACTTGGTTATTTTCTAAATCTAATGGTCCTATATTGTAGAAAATTTGATTCTACACAATTTTGACCCATGAAAAGTTAGATTTCGACTTGTTTGGAGGAAGTTATGGCCAAAATAATATTTGAACATCTCCTAGGTTCGTCTGCACTGGTTCTGACAGGGACAATGAATAGTGCCCTTGCCGTATGAGCAATTACAGCCTCATGCACATTTTTCAGTCGCATACGCTCGTATTTCTCAGCCGCATACGCTCGCATTTCTCAGCCGCATACGATCGCATTTCTCAGCCGCATGCGCCCTGTTCTTTTTCCAGCCGCATACGCTTTATCATGGCCGTATATGCCCATTCTTTCTTCAGTCGCATAAGACTCCTTAACCCTGGCCGCATAAACTTGGTTCTTCCCTGAGCCGCATGAGCCATTCCCTTCCCTAGTTGCATAGGCCTTAGCCGTACGGACATTGTTGCATATGTTTGTTGGTTCTTGGCCGTATAAGACCCCATCTTCCAGCCGCATGGGCCTGCTGTCCATAACCGCATACGCCCTTTTCCTCCAGCCGCAGGAGCCCCTGCTTCCCTAGCCGCATGAGCGTTGGCCATATGAGCCTGGCCGCATGTTCTTTTATGTCTTAGTCCTCATTTCAAATCTGACTACCTATGTGATGGCTGGATAATCCTATGTGTGTACTAAGGTACAATCTATGTGAGCACCGAGGTGCAATCCTATGCGCTAAGTGTTCCTACGTGATACTTGCCAGTACTTCCAAGAGTCCAACATTTACATAGCAAATAGTTGATAGCAATGACGTGGTAAGTGATATGTGTTGCATTACACCAAGAAGGGGAAATATACGTAAGACTCCTTGAGCCAGTATAGATCCCTTCTTGGGGTACTCATACGATGTACGACATCCAGAGGAGTGAACATGTGACCACGACATGTGAACTCTGAGGATAACCTAGGGATTAACTAGGCAACTAACTTGGTAGATGCATTGGGTGGAAAGAATCCCGAGATCGTGCCATACTAGCCGTCCCAGGTCCAGTCCTGACGTGTCGGGTTGGCCGCTACGGATATGGTTTCATTCGCCTATAGCAGATGGCTATATCCGACTCCTACGAGCTATGTGTTAAATGTTTTAGCGCGGTAGCCCTCCGGAGGACTGGTGCATAATCACTGTGTTATATATCTTATGGTTTGGCTAGCCCTGCTGCGTTGACACGATCTGAGGATTTATTTTAATCAGTATCGCGGGGATAACTCTGCCAAATATAGAAAGCCGCAGGAATGAATGGCCGCTTGAAAAACGACTTGACTGTGCTTGAGCCTTCCGTTAGTAGCCGAGGGACATGGACTGTCATGGTGCGTGGTCCAACCCATGTCATTATTTGGTTGTTGGGTTGGTCTATCGTGCTAGGACAGGCTGTGGACCGAGATTACGACCGAAAGCTTATTATTATTATTATTATTACTATTATTATTTTATGCCTGGATTTTATCTCACTCTTTTGTGCTTCCTTGTGGTACTTGTTATTCGGGGCTGACCCCGCTGGTTTTGTTTGGCCAAATCACGTAGCAGAGCCTGAGGATCCGACCTTCTTTCCTGACGTCAATGGTGCATACTAGAAGCATGGCTGGCGGGAGACTCGAGTGGGTTTCTTCTCTACCACTCTAGCATCCTTTCTTATGTCCTGGCGTTTAGCCACCGGTACCTGTTTAGCCGGCTAATTTAGACATTTTTGTCTTTGCATAATTATAATTAATTCATACTGCAGCTGAATACAATTTTGTACCTATGACTTTCTGGGCTAGCTAACTTATAAAGCGAGATTCCCCCTGATCATTTTGATCAAGCGTCAGGGATGCCTTACTGCTTTATCTTATATGTTCATTCATTGATGTTTTCTTGCTTTGAATGATTGAGACATAGATGTTCTGTATGACCATAGGAGACCCGAATGTAGCATACACCCCCTTGTCTCTCGACAGCCACGATCGTCGTATGACGTTTGTATACCTCATATGGAGTAGCTGGCCTAGTCCGTCTCCGTATTTTGGTACTGGGACGTGACAAATAATTTATACTGATATTAACATTTGAATTCTAGATTTGGAATTTTAGGTATATTTCATGGTTATGTCTAAATTATGATATTAGTCTTGTCTGAAACTTGTCCGGAATACTACCAAACCATGTCTATGAGCTTTAAATATAAATATCATATAAAATATATTAAAACCTGACTAAAACACAGCAAATATCATTTTTTTATATACACCAAAATTAGCCCGCTTTTATGAGCCAACTATGTTAGCAATTTAGCTGAAAATCTAGTCTAATGGTCTATATTTTTGGGGTTCAGATTTGAGATGAAAATACTATAAAATAATTTTAAAGTACTTTATTTATAGTAATATAATACATATAATTAATTTATTTTTAAGAAATAATAATAAAATTCTCAAGAAACCATACCAAAAAGTCTCAAAGTAGTCCTACCGTAAGTCAATCGATCAACCACCTAACATGCAATTTATATGAATGATAATATAGAACAAAGGATAGAAAGATATAGGTCCTAGAATAATAAATTCTTAGAATTTTAAAAGAATTAGGCCATGGGGGTTTGAGAAGAAAAGTTGGAATCTTTACCAAAAACTTTTGAAGGATTGGATGACAGTGCTTCATATTGTCCAAGAAATACACCCCCTTGCTTATGCTTGGCTTCCTTCTTCTTGTTTAATTGATTGAATGTGATGACAGTGGAGTTTGGATGGGTTTGATGGAGGAGATTGTGGCTTTTGGAGGTTTAGTGGTGTTTGGATGGAGAGATGGTAAAAATGAGAGTTTTTGGACGATGTAAATGAATAAAAAAGTTGTATGGAAGGGGATGGATAGGTAGGGGCTGCTAATTTTGGTTGGGAGCTGGTGTGGAGTCATCCAAGAGAGGAAGAAAGGGGCTTGGTTACGTTTTAGGGTTAGGGTTTTAAATATATATATAATATATATATATATATATATATATATATATATATATATATATATATATATATATATATATATATATATATATATATATATATATATATATATATACCCAGTGTGTTGGCTCTCCACTGATGTTGAACAAGGCAACAATGAAATTTTATCGTCCTAGCAGGGTACAAATTTGCGTGGACGTCGACACGAGCAAACCATTGCCTCCAAAGATAAGGATCAATCTTCCTGGCGAAGACAACATTTGGCAGACGGTCGAGTACGAGAATCCGCTGGGCTACTGTAAATAATATTTGCAACAGGAGCAAGTGGATTCACAATGCAAGCTTTGTGCTTCACAGCAGAATAAACTAAGCAAGTTATCGGGAACCTGAGAATAATTCAAAACTCTGCGCAGGCTGCTGGTAAGTCGGTCGTGAACGTTGCAGATTCCTTGGCTTTGGAAGGGAGCAGGGCAGTGGCTGGTACTTCAACAGGACATTAGAGGATCGACTGGCTTGGGAAGGGCTACCACCGTTCCTTTTCTCATACTCATTCACCTCCACCTTTCCTTTCCCCTTCCCCTCTCCCTCCTTCTTCCGCTACACCGTTCTCCCCCTCGCCTTCTCCTACCCCCTCCTCAGCACATACATGCACGATTAAGGAAAGGAAGGAGAATATCCTCACTCATTGTCAGAGGCAAGCAAAAAACATGACTATCTCATAGATGGCTCTGAATATGGGAGACTCGTCTCCTCCCAACGAGGCAGGGTAGATCCAATTCCACAACTCCTTTGGCATACTGACGGAATGCGAAGATACCGAATATCTACACAATGAGGATTCACCACCATGGCCAGGAATAATAGAGAATCATAAAATTCAAAAGCAGAAAAAGAAGAAACAAGGGAACACGACCATGATACTTCGATCGGCGTCTAAGTCAGGGGAACAACACAACCCATCCAATGTTTAACATCATTGTATGGAATGTCAGCCAACAAGCCCACAATGAGAAGAATCAAATCTGTATGCAAGCTTCACAAAATTTCAATTTTGGCAATCATAGAACCAAAAATCCCCTCCAAATGTCTGAAGCACATTCAGATGCAGTTGGGCTTTGCTTCTGCCTTTGTCGGCGACAGGGATATTTGGATTTTCTCTAAGTCGAACACTATAATAAACATCGTCGAGGATGGAGATCAGGTGATTTCTATTCGGATGAGTAATCCTTTCTTTGACAAGCAAATTCTCGTATCGGTGGTTTATAGGAGTTGCTCAGAAAGAGAAAGAAGACTCCTTTGGGATTATCTGCTGCAGATTCAAATGACTCATCCCAACACTCCCTGGCTACGCATGGGAGACTTCAACGCAGTGGTGGATCGATCGAAGAAATCTGGAGGGCGGCCACCGGCCTCTTCTTCTATGAAGAACTTTTCAAACTTCATATTAGAAGGTGGCCTCATCTCTCTCCCATTCTCGGGCAACATCTTCACTTGGTGTAATAACCAGAGTAGGATTCAGAGACAACGGCCAAGGATCGACCGAGCACCGGTAGACCATAACTGGATGGATTGGGCTGCCGTTTCCCACCTCATGCATCTGAACTCTTCGGAATCAGACCACAATCCTTTTCTCATTGAAGTTTCCTTTAACAACATCAATATTATTAAGCCATTCAGATTCTTGAATCTCTGGTTGAATCATCCATCCTTTCACAAGGTGGTTGGGTCGGCTTGTGTAACACCCAGTTTTCCAGATGAGGGTATTTTTGAAATTTTGTAATTATAATAATTATTATTGATATTTAATTCACATTATGATTTTTGGTGATTTTTAATTATTTTTTTAAACTATTTAAAAACTGGTTTAAGTCATGACTTATGATTTTGATGTGCTGCTAGTGAAACCTGAGAGACTGCATGACCTAGAGCCTAACCATGTCATTAGGATGATTAATTATTATTTTTAGCCTAGGGGTAATTTGGTCATTTTGACTTATTTGAATTATTTGGTGATTTGTTGAATTGGTAAATTCTAGTTTGACTTTGATTTGTTGAGACCTAGTGGACTAGCCTAGAAGCTAACCCTAACCATGGTGACCCTAGCCTAACTCGAGTTAACCTATTTTAGTCATTAGAGAATAGTTTTAGAATGAGGGGATCTGGTTTAGTGAATTTAAGTCATGGCTTATGGTTTCATGAAATAACTTATGGCTTAATTATTTAATTGATCATGACTTAAGCACATGGGCCATTTAGTGAACCCTAACCCTAATTACTGAACCTATGAGCAGCCACATAGGAATCCCCACCCTATTTAAACACTTGTTCATTAGGGCTTGCCACTTTTTATCATTCCTACACTTGGAGAAAAGAAAGGTAAGTTTTCCCCTTCCAAAAATTCTCATTTTTTTCATTTGATCTCTTTTTTCATCTTAGTCTTTTGCATTGGGTTCTAAATTGAGTTTATGGACTGTTGGTGGAGAGCCATTTCAGTTTGGGATCAATTTGGAGCATTTGGCCATCAAGAGGAACACCCCCCATTGGAGCTTTTCCATGCAATTTGCATCTATAGGTAAAACCCTTTAAATTGATTTAAATTTTAGTTTTCTTTGCATGTAGGGCTAGATCTAGGAGTCCCCTAGGTGTCCCTGAAATTTGGGTGAATTTCGTGTCCGTTTGGTGTCCGTATCGGACACGTGTCGTAGTGTATGTTAGGTGTTCAATGAAATGCCTCTAAGGATTTTATTTTCGATTTTTGCTAAAATAATTATATGATTTTGAAGCTCTTGATGTGTACATTAATATTGTTGAGGACTGAGTTGGTTTTTATGCGTATTTCGTGTCCAAAATGGACACGAAAGTCGTGCACGACACAGCGCACAGGCCCGTGCGGCTGTCCTGCTGTTCGAGTGCCTTTGCGGACACGACATGACACGAGACACCACGAAAATTGGTATGTGGGTGCGGGCACTGACTGACAGGACCCCCACAAAATTTCGTGGGTTCTCGTTGTCTGTGCACGAAGAAAACGAGGCTGCACTGTCTCGTGCCTGCTCGAGCACACTGTGCGCGTCCCCTGCATTTCGGGGCTGACACAGGATACGACACTCCACCAGGACACGTGGAATTTAGTGAGGTGATGGGTCCCATATCTGACTCGACCCTCACCAAGTTTTGTGGCACTTGGTTGCGAGTCGAGGAAGTTCTCGCGCTCGCATCGAAATGCCCTGACACGCACATACACGAAATTCAAGTCACTGATACGGCTTCGAATCTCGAACACGACACAACTTGGACACGACTCAGGAACCCTAGGACCTAGCCCTATGACTTCTCTATCACTGTACACGTGCCCATGGTGTCTTGCACACTGTGTCGAGTCCATTTCGACTCAACACACGTGCACGAGACTGTCCCTGCACTGTGCGTATAACAGTGCACTGTTTTGTTTCCCAGTTTTTAGTTCAGTTTTTAATGTTTAATTTCATGATTTTAATTGTTGTTTAAATCCTAAACATGTCTAATTACATATGATGGATTTAGTTTACATGTTGGAATAGGTTTGAGGTGAGTTTTGGATTCGAATCATTGACCTGCCATGGTCGACTGATCATGTACTGCTTTTACTGATACACTATTTTTTTTCTTCCATTTCCTAACCTATTTAATCCTTGTTTAAATGATGTTTTTCACTTTTTTATAACCCCACATGATTGTTAGTATTTGGAAATGAAATATTTCGATTCAATTTGGCTTTTGAGTTAAGAAAGGGGTTTTTGAACATTGAGATGGGTTGAATGAATAACTGATATAGGTGTTCAGTTTTTTTAAATTTCTGTGAGTTCATTTCCCTTTTAAACGAATTTCTTCCTATTTAAATGTCATGTATATTCACCCACATGTGTATTAGACTCTTACAAGACTGTTAACTGAATTGATGATTAAGCCTTGTGTTGAGATTTGGATTTTCAGAAATATGTTGGAGATGGAATGAAGGGACTGAGTTTGCCACATTGCCTGAGATTTAATCTCAGTTTCATGTGCATTGTTCAGTTCCTATCACTTGATACATTTACACCCATTTTCCTGAGAATCCTATCTACCTATC
Organism: Iris pallida; assembly: GCA_029216955.1. Lineage (NCBI taxonomy): Eukaryota > Viridiplantae > Streptophyta > Magnoliopsida > Asparagales > Iridaceae > Iris > Iris pallida. Next base: position 996,855 of record JANAVB010019800.1, on the reverse strand, counting down.
CACATTGACATACTATACACTCTTTTCATTTTCTGAGACTTATTCCATCTTTTTAAAAAAAAAACTGATTTGATGCTTCATTGCATATTGATTCATGAATATTGTAATATCTGTTTCCTATTCCCAACTGAGTTGGGGTTCAACTGAGTTTTAATGAGAATTATGTGGGGTTTCTTGTTTGAGTAGAGGATATTGGTTTGGGTTATTGAATCCTTGTTCAGCTTCAATTGATTGTATGTTGTATCATGTAGGGACTGAAACTGAAACCTGAGAATGTTCTGTCCTAGGTTGCCATGCCACCTTGTTAACTTGTCACAAAACTGATTTGAGCATACACACTCACCATGGCTCGACACACCACTGCATTGCTCACACACACACATATTGTATTGATCCATTTTCATTTATACACACATTGGACACATAATCCCTGAGAATTCCTGCATCTTCACTACACAGTACAGTTTATCTCTTGCATCCATTTCCTATATGTTCCTGAGATTGAGTGTTTAATTAGTTCTGAAATTAAGAGTATGTATATATATATATGTACAACTACATTCTTGCATAATATGTATATTTGTTTATGTATGACATTATATAAATTTATATATGTAATCTTGTGTGGTGATGTAATATAGATAATGCATATTGTTTATATAAATATTGTGTATATAGATATATAGTAACTAATGTGTGTATTGCCTATATGTGATTTTGGCATATAGCCTAGGTAGTATAGCCTATGGTATATGGAATATTCATAAGAGTATTGGGTTATTTTAGGCTAAGTGTGAATTGTATTTATGTGTGCTTGCTAGTCTAGGCTTGGTTAGGCCTAGTGAGACTTGACTAGACTAAGTTTGACCTAGTTGACTTAGTTTGACTAGTCCAGGTTGACTAGAGTTGACCAAAAGTCAACATTAGTCTAGATGTGACCAGTTGACCTAGTTGGACTAGAGTATTGACTTGGGTTGACCCAGAGTTGACCAAGTTTGACTTGGACCTAGTCTGACCTAGACAGTTGACCAGGTTTGACTTAGGGTTGACTTTGACCTAGATTGGCCTAGAAATCATGTAGATTGCATCGTAGACTTTATTTACCTTGTTTTAAACATATTATAATCCATATTGCTCTATTTAGGACATTGTGACTCCGGTGCAGACATCTAATATTATACTACTCTTTTCAGAGTAGCAGGCGAGTACATTCTCTAATAGTTCTCTCATTTACTTGTCAATTACTGTACTTCAGTTCTAGTTAGTTGTATACGATTCTCTGTTACAATACGTGTGGATATTTCTGGATTCATGTATACGACACACTTTTATTTTCTGGCCTCTATTACTGGTATCATCATCCCTGGTTTCTATTACTGGAATCACCTACTGGAATCATTTAACTGGAATCATTTACTGGAATCATTTACTGGTATCATTATATTTTGGCTGGACTCATCTTGAATCATTGTGTCAGAATTCTGGATTCGCTTGCTGGGAGGAGAAATACTAGAGTAAGACATGTAGACATACCCAATCTGGAATCTCCCAACTGGAATCTACTGGAATGATAGCCATATCACACCCGACCAGGTGTGTGATGTACCGTATTACCTACAGCCGTTTACATGTCGAACTCGATATTTTAAAACACACTGCTAGAGTATAGGCTGGACTCACCCTGGAATCATTGATCACTATAACTGGAATCGTCCCTTACTGGATTCATCTTCTATTAGATTCATCCTGTACTGGACTTACATTGGAGTTACACTGGTCTACATTGCTGCCTGGACTTATACCATATTACCCTGGTTCAGCTAGTTCTATTTTTACAGTCTTCATTGCTACGATTCTTCTCTTGTTTAGTTATTTACCTTCCTTGCACTTATCTGTCTTTCTTACCATCACCTGAATATAAACTGCCATTTTCATCAATACAACTGTCTATAACTGCTGTATAGTTCTCTGTCATTTACTTGAGTTTTCTAGATGAGATTGTACTCGTTCCTGTCCTGACTGGACCTGTTGAAAATTTTACAGATGATTGCCCTGAGGACACATACCCTACAAGTTACAGACCAGGAGATGGCTTAGCTACCTATGGCCCCGACACTCAGGAGTGATCGGAAGTTTAGCTAGTCTGTCTTTCTTTAATTTTCCTGTTTAGAATTGGAGTTGTATATAGAGATTTGAGACTTGAGATGTATTTGAGATTGTTTGAGTTGGTTGTTATTTTATTAGTAGTTTTATTGTCTTCAAATTCTTAGTTATATTTCGGTATTATCTTATCGTGCTTAGACTGTGATTGAGTTACACCATATCTTATACTTGTCCTCCGTTCGGAGTTGATCATGATGAGTACATTATATACTGCATGAGTTGATGATTAGTTAGAGACTTAGAACAGCGTTCTACTGCCGACACTGCGGCGTAGGCGGGGTGCTGTTACGTACTCGTACCCTCACAGTGGGTGCGGGTCGTGACAGCTTGGACCTCGGTTCAGAATGTTAATCCTCTCGTGCGAGTCGTGTGTCATACCCTAGTCCCAAATCTCATGGGACCGATACATGACTTGGCCAGCTGGTACATACTCGAGGGCTAAACCATGTATGGGAACCCCTCAAGCATGCACTTACGTTGTCTATAAAGGGCAGAAGTACAACATATAAGTCACAGGTATTATCTAAATCTCATCCACAATATATAAACAAAGGAAACCATATGCGAATAAAATACCGGAATATGCTAACAAGTCAAAGTACAACAAAGATAATGTCTTGATGGAGACAAATCAACTTCTAGAAGACTAATTATTGGAAACAAGTAAAAGAAATAATAGGAAGCATAGTGAGCCTTGCTCATACGAACTCAAGTGGATCGATCTTTTAGTAATTTGTAACGGGTGCTCCTATGTCGTCGGGTCCTGAACCGTAAATCTATGGATATTCCTCGTCTATACTTGGAGAAAAGTCCATGTCTTCAGGGGACATAGCAAGATACATATTATACAAGCCTACAATAAAGTATATCCAGTATGCATGGAAAGGCAGGAATGCAAATATGAAACAACTGAAAGTACAAGAAAAGAATACCATAAAAAAATGACTCTACAGTTGCGGACATATCATAAAGAATATAATATTAATCGTGGCTATCAGAAAATCATGTAATAATGACCGCAGTCTGGTGATGCACTAACAGTACTAAAACAGGTCTCTATCGCAGCCCGATGAGGCACTGACGATCGAGTGGTAATAGCCACGCCTAATATAACACTCTCTCTTCTAAGGAACTAGGAGGTCAAGTCTGTCACGTTAAGTCAAGTAAATGGAATCCAGGTACATAGGTGAATATACTATAGGAGCAATCATGAATTGTGAGCAACAAGCACAACTGATGCTTATGCAAATAAAGTAAAGTAAGAGACGCATGGCGCATGTGAATGGTAAGGAGAAAAAAAATAAGGAATAATAAATGCATGTAAATAAACTGTAAGTATTTTGACAAGGTATACTTCCCTGATGCTAATGCCCAATATTTGTTGCAAACACGGTCATCAAGTCCAAGGAGCCTAGCCACAAGTACATCCACATATGCCTATATAGAAAGTACACAATGTTAATATCCTACCAAATAAATAGGCTTGCATCTACATTATGATTGCATCCTTTTTTTCTAATGTTCCAACTATTTATTCAATTCTTTAGAAATGTTTTATACCAACATCTATTTTAATTGTACATATAGGCCTATACATACTGTCTATATATAAACTTCTTTTTCCTATAATAAATGAATTGAGATAACTAAACTAGAGGGGGTTATTTGCAATACTTAATGAACCCTTCATCTTCCTTCTAGGGCTGCAAATGAGCCAAGTCGTTCGCGAGCTGCTCGAAGTTCGGCTCGATAAAAGCTTGTTTGAGCTCAGCTCGTTTAGTAAACAAGCTGAGCTCAAGCTTTAGTTTTGAGCTCGTTTAATAAATGAGCCAAGCTCAAGCTTAGAAGTACTCGGCTCGATTGAGCTCGCGAGCTGACTCGTTTATGAGCTTGCGAGCTGGCTCGTTTAGAAGCTCGTTTAGGAGCTCGTTTAGGAGTTTGTTTAGAAGTTCGTTTGTTCTTTATTGAATTCGATATATATATATATATATATATATATATATATATATATATATATATATATATATATTTGTGCGTATTATATATTTGTGTCCTTAATAAGTGATATTAAGGAACTTTTTTAATTAAATTTTTATAAATAAATTGTTAATATTTCAGATACTTGAATTCAAACATAACTAGCTTGAAATCAAGCTCGTTAATCTTGATATCAAGTTTAATGAGCTTGAAATAAAGTTGAGCGACAAGCTTGATTTCAAGCTTATCGAGCTTGTTTATCAAGCTTGAATCAAGCTTCTTTATCAAGCCAATCTCGAGCTCAAACCAAGCCAAGCTCAAGCTTAACATAAACAAGCTCGAGCCAAGCTCAAGCTTCAAAATAAAAATTTTATCAAGCTCGAGCTTGAGCTCGAGCTCGAATAATTCTAGTCAAGCCAAGCTCAAGCTTACAAAAACTTGGCTCGGCTCGGCTCGTTTGCAGCCCTACTTCCTTCACGTGAAGAAGAGCTGATGCTTCCAATTTTATATTTAAGTCCCGATACATGTTTAGTATTTAAGCTAAAGTAGGAGGGGGTTTGTTCAAATAGTGCAGTAATTATAGGCAAATGTTAAAGGCCACCCCCTTTTTACTAAGGGCCACCAACTTAAAACTTTTAAAAAATTACAAGTTTGTGATTTTGAAAACACTAAGGGCTACCCCGCTCCTGTCAATCGAGGACTGCAGGGCTTGCCTGCAGTCCAAAGTGAAGACAGGACTGCATACAAGGCCTGCAGTCCTCGATCGACAATCTTTTCTCTTTTTTTACCTACAGTGACTGCAGGGCTTGCCTGCAGTCCAAAGTGAAGACAGGACTGCAGGCAAGGCTTGCAGTCCGCCTTCCTCGCGAACGATCCACGACGCCGGACGCGCTGGCGACGGTGTGCAGAACCGCCAGTGGCGGGCACCGGTCGCTGGGAGAGGAGAAGTAAGAGATCTCCGACGCGTCCTTCTCTGCCAAAGCAACAAAGAACTCTCCATCAGAAATCATTGTCGTCCTCCTCTGCGATATGCTTTGCAAGCTCCTGCTCCTGTTGCTGCCTCTCCCTCCTTTTCTCGTCACTTTCTTTCTCCTTCTTGGAGTTTGGTGGGAATCTCAGCGCCTTCACTGCTTCATTGTGCATATTAATACAGAAGGCAATCCTCATATTGAATGCAGACTGAGGCTCATTTTTTATACATGAGCTCTCTGGCCATGTGGAAAATTAGGGTTTCAAGAAGTGAAGTTCGAGAATTAGGGTTTCTTCGGAGCTTCGTTAATGGCGCAGCTTTGGCCAGGGGGAAGTCCTCTTGGTGGCCCTTAGTAAACTTGTGAACTTTAGGTTGCTCTTAGTAAAAAAAATACAAAGGCATGGTTGCCCTTAGTAGATGGGTTGCCCTTAGTAAAAAGAGGGTGGCCTTTAACATTTGCTTAATTATATTATACATCTTCTTTCTTTACCCCACCTATACACATAATATATTATTCCTCCTTGCATCTCTTCTTATGGTCCGAATATGGAAAGGAACAAATAAAAATCCATCTGTTTAATTTACTAGAGAAATGGAGACAAGAAACAGTGAAGGCATACCAAGGGAGGGCATTCGATTTTACAGCGTTGTGTGGAGGTGCTCGAGGTCCCAACGAGGATGCGCGACGTGGACAGCCGGTCTTCGACTTCTATCGGTTGGTGGTTCGACAAAGAATGCGGTACGATAATGGTGGTCACGGCGCAGCTGGTGGACGAGTACAGGCGTCGGGTCTTCTTTTGATAGTTGCTGACGGCTTCGACAGATGACGAAAGGTTCAGTCGAGTCGAGTCGAGAGAGAGAGAGAGAGAGAGAGAGAGAGAGAGAGAGATGGGTTGGTCTGTTGTTTACAGCTACCCTTGTAAAGGAAAATGAAAAATCAATTCCTAAACGTTACAAACGGCTACTTGCTCCTCTTCATGACATTTTAATAGCCATGATGAAATTTTAATTTTTTCCATTAACACCATTCATTGCATTGGGGTAATGGGCTGCCTATATATATTGAAACCTCATTTTCTTCTCAAACACACACAGAAATTCTTCTTCTTGAAATTCTCTAAAGCTCTCGTCTCCTTCGTATTACTGCTGTTGTTCTTCGTTGCTCTGGGCAGAGCTAAGTCGGGGTCACTCTCTCCAAGTCGTGTGCGGCAAGGAGATTCCGGTAGAGCGGGGATTTTACCACTAGGAGCGTTCGGATACGGTCTGTACATAGACCCGAGCTAACTCTTAGGGCAGTGCTACGTGCACGACTTTCTCGGAGGCCGGTAACTTTAATTTAATTTATTTTACTGCAGATTTAAATCCGAAGTTTTTAAAGATTTTTCTAACAATCTAAGTGTTAGTCCCTTCGCCTATAAGCCGGAAACATTCTTTTTTGCTTGCTGTTACATATTTTGCTTGCTGCTATTTACAAGGCCAATAAGTATTTAATTAAGAGATAATCCCTTCGCTGGTACAGAGCGATAATCCCTTTCTTTTTGCTTGCAATAATCCCTTCGCTGGTACAAGGTTAATAAATATTTAATTAAGGGATAATCCATTCCTTTTTTGCTTGCTGCTACATAGCTTCTGTTATCTCTATTTAATTAAAGGCCAATAAGTATTATTAACTTTCAAAAATAAGTACCATATAAGTGTACCTTACAATTTTTTTAAACTTTCCAATTATGCCTTCTAATTATTACTAATTTTTCAATTATACTTGCTACTGCATTTGTTGAGAACAATAATTGTAGCATTACCTCTAAAAATTTTCTAGCCATTACTGTAGCAACTACTTCTAAAATAATTTCCTTAGAAAAATTTGTTGTAGAAGAAATTTGTCTACACAATTGCATACCATAGCAAATAATTATCTTACCAAAGTTTGTTGATACTTAATAACTTGCTTACAAAAGTTTCTTAGCAAAATTGCCTTATACTTGCCTATATTTGCAATTGTTAACTATTGATATTTACTGTTAAATATTGCTTTATTGGCATAGTGATAAATTACCATTTATAATTATTCACAATGCCATTTATTTCAATATCACAATTTATTACATCGGCAATACATATTGTCAATCTCATTTAGCCCTTAAGCATTCCATTGAAAATTACCAGTCCAACATATTATTGCTTAACAAATATTCGAAAAATTATTGCTAGACAATTTTTATTATAGAATTGTCCTCATTTAAGCACTATATTGTTTAACAAATTTTGTTTAGATATTGTTCAAGAAATTGTTTACTATTTGTCAATTAGTTGTCATATCAGTAACAAATATATTGTTATTAGCTATATAACAATTGTTGTTTCATAAGTCTGTTTCTAGAAATTAACATCTTAGACAAATAATTATTGTGGTAGTACATTTTTTGTCAATACTAGTTTAGTAACATATTTTACTAAATATTTTAATTTTGGCTAAATCAAACAATTAATTGATTTAGTAAAATTCCTTTAATTTTAAAGTTCTAAAGTTAAGATTTGTTTGGGAACAAGCCGAAAGGGCCCTTCTGTCAACAAGGCAAAAAATCGTCTAAGTGACCGGTACTTAAGAGTTCCTAGTGAACCTCCGCTTGCTGGGATCCGGCCCCTACAGCTAACCCGACCTTATCAAAACTTGAAAAACAAAAAATTTAAAGGTCTATTACTAAAATTATTTTAATTGTTAATTTTAGCTTAAAACCATCTTATTGAGTAAATACAATCTTTTACAGACCTTAGAAAACATGACTTCCGAGGAAGAAACCTTCTCTGCAAAGCCTGCAAAATTCAATGGCACCTACTTCAAGAGGTGGCAGAGCTAGATAAAATTTTGGCTTACCACCTTAGGTCTGATTTCTGCCATTGATGGGTCCACACCCATCTCAAATAATTCTGATGAGACTGAGTCTGACGTAGGGGTACCCAAATCATCCTCCTCTTTTATACCCAAGATCCCTAAGGAAATAGACTACCATTGCTTCCACATAATCTTAAGCGCTATGTCTGAGTCTCTCTACGACATATTTTTTGAATGTAAAAGCGCTAAAGAACTCTGGGATGCTTTGGAAGATGAGTATGGTTGTGATGATGTTGGAATTGATAGATTCAATTCCACCACATTCAACCAAATATGTCATGGTAGATAACAAACCTATTAATGACCAAATCCATGAGTTCCAAGAACACCTTAGGCAAGTTCAAGTCAAGGGAATTTTCTTTTCTACTGAGCACAAAATAGGATGCTTGGTAGATAAACTCCCCTTCTTGTAGCCTCAGGGTACAAATTGTGATGGAGACCAATAAAGTAGTTTTTTCTACGAATAATTTGTTTGTGGGAAAAGGATTTGTGAAAGATGGACTCTTTATTTTAAGTATCATGAATAAAAATTTCAAATTCTTCTTTTGTTGCAAATGTTGAATCATCAAATGTTTGGCATGGTAGATTAGGTCATGTGAACTTAGGATCTATTAAAAGAATGATGAACTTAGATCTCATCCCTAAGTCTCCTATAGATGATGAGAACAAATGTGAGATTTGTATGTTCAAGCCAAACACACTAGATTATCTTTCAAATCTGTCTATAGAGATTCTGAACTCCTAGAACTTATCCATAGTGATGTTTGTGACTCCAATAGGATCTTGACCCGAGGCGGTAGGAAATACTTTGTTACTTTTATAGATGACCATTCAAAGTATTGTTACACCTACCTCCTTAAGACCAAAGATGAAGTTCTAGACAGATTCAAGGTCTATAAATCTGAAGCCGAGAACCAGTTGGATATGAAGATTAAGATTTTTAGATCAGATCGTGGTGGAGAGTATACCTCAAATAAAATGACTAACTTCTGTGAAAAGCACGGAATTATTCATGAGGTAACTGCTCCTTATTCACCACAATCCAATGGAGTTGCTGAAAGGAAGAATCGCACTCTTTTAGATATGGTCAATGCCATGCTTCTCAGCTCAGGTGCCCCTGATAATCTTTGGAGAGAAGCCTTATTGTCAGCATGTTATATTCTTAATAGGATACCCAGTAAGACTAATGATAAGACACCATATGAGTTATGGAAAGGTCGAACTCCTAGGATTAATTACCTTAAAGTTTGGGGATGTCTTGTTAAGGTAGGAATTCCTGAACCCAAAAAGAGGAAGATAGGACCTAAGACTGTGCAGTATTCATAGGATATGCCATAGATAGCAATGCTAATAGATTTCTTGTAACCCATTCTGAAGTAAATAAAATCTCTAATAACACAATTATTGAAGCTAGAGATGCAGTTTACTTTGAGAACATTTTTTCCTTCAAGGATAGAACCCCTTCATCTTCCTCTAACCCTTCTCTCATTACATCTACTAGTTCTCATGATCCAGTACCCAGTTTTCAACCTGAACAAGTCATAGAACCTAGAAGGAGTAAAAGAGAAAGGATTAAAAAGAATTTAGGAGAAGGATTCTTCACATTTTTGATAGAAGGTGATCCCTCAACTTATGAAGAAACCATATCCTCTCCTGATGCCCCTTTCTGGAAAGAAGCTTCACATTTTTGATAGAAGGTGATCCTTCAACTTATGAAGAAACCATATCCTCTCCTGATGCCCCTTTCTGGAAAGAAGCTATTAACAATGAGTACAACTCCATCATGGAGAACAATACTTGGTTTTTTGCAGACCTTTCTTTAGGCAGCAAACCAATATGTTGTAAGTGGATCTTAAAGAAGAAACTTAGAGCCGATGGTACCATAGAAAAATATAAGGCTAGATTAGTAGCCAAAGATTTTACCCAGAAAAAGGAATTATATTACTTTGATACCTATTCTCATGTTGCTGGAATTTCTTCTATTAGAATCCTCCTAGCCTTAGCTTCCATTCATGACTTGCTGATCCATCAAATAGATGTAAAGACAGCATTTCTAAATGAAGATATAGAGGAAGAGATCTATATGGAGCAACCTGAAGGTTTTATTGCTAAAGGTGAAGAAAAGAAGGTTTGTAGAATATTAGTAAAATCTCTTTATGGCCTAAAGCAAGCTCCCAAGCAATGGCACAACAAATTTGATAAAGTCATTATAGAATTTGGTTTTGTACCAAATGAATATGACAAATGTTTATATTCTAAAAATACAAATAAAAGTTGTGTTATTTTATGCTTGTATGTTGATGATATCCTTATTTTAGGATCTTCACTGGAATTGATAAATAATACTAAGAATTATTTATCTAACCAGTTTGATATGAAAGACCTAGGTGAGGCAAATCTGATCCTAGGAATGCAAGTGTCAAAAAGGAAAGAGGGCTATACTCTATCCTTAGCACATTCAATTGAGAAAATGTTAAGGAAGTTTGAGTACTTTGATAAGAAATCTGCCCTTACCCCTTATGACAGTAATGTTGTTCTCAAGAAGAATGAAGGATCTCCTATAGAACAACATAGATATTCACAAATGATTGGGTCTCTCATGTACATAACTAACAAGACCAGACCGGATATTGCATTTGCTATTGGGAGACTAAGTAGGTACACTAGTAACCCAAATCAATCACATTGGACTGCATTGGATAGAGTATTTAAACATCTTAAGGGAACTCTAGATTATAAACTTCATTATACTAGACATCCTGAGGTTACTCCGATGCAAATTGGGTAACTGATTCACATGATGTAAAATCCACTACTGGATATGTTTTTACCCTAGTAGGAGCTGCAATCTCCTGGGGATCATGTACATAAACTATCATAGCCAGAAGTACAATGGACTCTGAAATGATAGCTTTGGATACTACATGTACAGAGGCCGAATGACTTAAAAATCTTATTATGCATATACCTATTTCTGTTCATCCTGTTCTTCCAATTTCTATAAACTGTGATAATAAATCTTATATAGAACTACTAAAGCATAATTCTGTGAATGCTAAGATGAACATGCATCTGCAGCTGTGCTTCAAGTCAATAAAGAGCCTATTGGGCAAATATGTGGTTCTTGACTATATAAAGTCAGAAAAGAACCTTACAGACCACTTGACGAAGGGTCTGTCTAGGACATCGATCCTAGAATCATCGAAGGAGATGTGGTTAAGCCCATAATATAGTCACCAGCAGTGGCAACCCAACCGAGTCTGACTGGAGATCCTAAGAAGCCGGTTCAATGGGTAGGAACAAGCTGGACTAGGTGACTATTATGGAACACTGACCTGAGATTAAATTCTCTTTAAAATAAAAGCCTAGGAGGCTGTACATGTGTACATTCATACTCATCCCTATGGTGACAGTGTTCCTTTTGTGATATGGATAGGTTGAGTTTAAACTCTTAATAAGTCCAAGCATAATATGCAGGGTTGATTCCTATCACCAACCCTTAAGGACTTACCTATATGAGAGGTCGTGAGGGCTGCGACTATAGGACAGGGCAATCCTAGACAACTCTCATGAATGTGTAAAAGTGCGCATGGCCAACCAAACGCGCCATCCGATAGACCCAAGTACCTCTAGCGTACTATGTGTGCTATTTTCCGAGTCTGGTTCAAGAAGACTGATTCAAGGCGTAGTCCATCAAGCTCTTCTTCAGACAAAGACAATAGTCACTACGTGAGATTCAAGGCTGTAGTCCATCTCATTTATGCATAGTATACAACTGCCCAGAAATTCTCTTACACTTTCTTTCTTTCTTTCTTTCTTCCACTTCGGAACTTGATTTTTGGGGGGGATTGTTGTTTACAGCTACCGTTGTAAAGGAAAATGAAAAATCAATTCCTAAACGTTACAAACGGCTACTTGCTCCTCTTTATGACATTTTAATAGCCATGATGAAATTTTAATTTTTTCCATTAACACCATTCATTGCATTGGGGTAATGGGCTGCCTATATATATTGAAACCTCATTTTCTTCTCAAACACACACAGAAATTCTTCTTCTTGAAATTCTCTAAAACTCTCGTCTTCTTCATATTACCGCTGTTGTTCTTCGTTGCTCTGGGCAGAGCTAAGTCGGGGTCACTCTCTCCAAGTCGTGTGCGGCAAGGAGATTCCGGTGGAGCGGAGATTTTACCACTAGGAGCGTTCGGATACGGTCTGCACATAGACCCGTGCTAACTCTTAGGGCAGTGCTACGTGCACGACTTTCTCGGAGGCCGGTAACTTTAATTTAATTTATTTTACTGTAGATTTAAATCCGAAGTTTTTAAAGATTTTTTAAACATGGTCCTTCCCTAAATAAGTTACTTATGTATCAAACAACTTAGGATGGGGGAAGGCTTGCTATTAGGTGAGAACAGGTGGAGGAACGAGAGGCCTTAGAAGTGGAAGGTGCTTGTGGGAGAATAGGACTTGCGCGTGCGCCGGAGGCGATGACCCAGTATCTTGAGTAATTTTGGAATGGCTTGGGAGCTTTTATTAAGAGATGGGTTCCACGTATTTTTAGATGGATGGACTTTTGGCTTATCGGATAATAATAATAATGGGTTGGAAGTGGGTAATTGGGTTTAAGGAATTAGAGATGGAAAACCTGGTTTTGAATGGGCCTTAGTGTATACAAATAGGCTTAGGGTTATTCAATACATTAGTTTTTTTTTGTTATAATAGTTACCGAGCTATTTAGGAAGAAAATTAGGAGGGGGTTTACATCGCGGCAAGGCTAAAGGCAACGCATCGGGCATTAGCTAGATGGAGCGGGGTCACATTCGGAGATATTTTTCAAGCTGTCCGACAGACGAAAGACGAGGTCTGCAGAGCGGAGGACAGGTGCATACGGGACGATTCGACCGTTAATCGGACCAATCTCAATCTAGCCACAACTATTTTGAAGAACAGAACGAAGGTGGAAATGGATTTTTGGAGACAAAAAGTAAGGATTCTCTAGGATTCGAAGGACGACCGTATTTCTACATTCTTCCACTCATGTGTTAAGGGTCGACGCAATCATCTGCGTATTCACCGCATTAAAGACGAACATGGGAGGGAGCTGTCAGAGCTCGGGGATTTCTAGGCAGCGGCAGGCAGGTATTTCTCTTCTTTGCACTCGAAGGAGGCGAAACTTTCGACTCGAATTTCCTTGCGGCTATCCCGGACCTGATCGGGGATGGGGACAACAAGGCGCTGTTTGCTTCCCCATCGGCGGAGAAGGTGAAGTGGGCGGCTTGGTCCTTGAACCAGGACAGTACTGCAGGGCCGAATGGGTTCTCCGGCAACTTCTTCAGAAAATGCTGGGATACGATCGGAGTAGACATTCTTGACGCTGCAGCTGCCTTTTTTTCAGGGCCTACAGTACCCAAAGGCGGTGTTGAGAGCCCTAATTGTGATGATCTCGAAGATTGACAACCCCTCCGTCGCCTCGAATTTTCGTCTAGTAAGCTTGTGCCCATTTCTTAAGGTGATTTCTAAGATATTGCTCGTAGATTGGCTATATTCTTCCAAAGATTATATGATCGGAACAATATGGATTCGTCCGGTGGAGGGAAATGATCGACAACATTCTACTCGCACAAGAGATGATCAACAGTATGAAACATCAAGGACGAAGAGTCAACTTGGCGATCAAGTTGGACATGGAAAAAGCCTACGACAGACTGGATTGGCAATATATGATTTAGGTGCTCAGGGCCTTTGGGTTCAGTGAAGGGGGAATCGACCTATTGTGGAGATCGGTGAGCAACTGCTGGTTCTCTACAGTTGTCAATTATGGGCAGTCGGCAGGCTTCTTCAAATCTCAAAAAGGAGTTCGGTAGGGAGACCCCTTATCGTCGGCGATCTTCATTATTGCGGTAGAGGCTCTCAGTCGGAATCTCAACAAAATGGGGGGCATTCCGACATTCAATTTTTTTCACACTACTAGTGGATGTCCGCCGATTACCCACTTGGCATATGCGGATGATGTCCTTATTTTCTCGAGAGGAGATGTTGGTTCTTTGGAGGTGGTCTGCAATACGCTCAAGAAGTTTACGTCTTTCTCGGGCCAAAGAATCAACAAGCAGATTAAGTGTGATATATGCCCATCACTCAGCGAATCAGGACAAAAGAGGGGGGTATATGACAATTTCTGGCCTCGAGGTACAAGGTCCCCCATTCATATATCTTGGATGTCCCTTGGCATACGACAAAAGGAACGTAGACATGTTCGAAGTTCTATTGAGCAAAATCAGGAAACGGGTGGAGGGTTGGCATAATAGGATACATTCACTAGGGTGTAATTTAATTCTTATAAATGCGTTCTATGCTCGATCCCTATATATTTGCTTGTAGTTAGTCTTCCGCCGAGGAAGGTTCTAATCGAAATTGAGCGACTGTTGGTGAGGTTTTTTGGGGCAGACACGAGGGGAGTATCAAAAGTCAATGAAAAAGTTGGAAATCTACGGCGTTGCTGACGAGTGAAGGGGGCCTTAGGATTCGTAGGATGTCGGACGTAGTGGGTGCGTTCTCTTGTGGACTTTGAGGACCTAGAATTCTTTATGGGCTAGGTTCATGAAGGCGCTATTTCCGTCATACCCACCCTTGTTTGGTGTCGGCGAACTGTAGGGTCGGAAGTGTAGGGTCGGGGTGGAGAGCTTTAACATCAGAAATCTGTTGATGTCTTGGGGGGCTATCAAGGACGGACATGGTCATCTCACACTCGTGGCCGCCATCATATGGGTTTTATGGAAGAATTGGAACAAAAAAAGGTAGCAAGAGTACTCTTTTAAAGAAGATCAATTATCAAGGAAGTGATAATGTAGACATAGAAAGCGACCATGAGTTGCAAACATAAGGGCAGGGAAATATCGGACATATACAAGAGCACTTGAAGTGGGAGAAGCTTGGGTGTTCGGTTTTTATTTTGGCTTCGGGAGGTTTTTATTTTATTTTGAGAACTGTCCATTTTTTTGTGGCAGTTTTACCTTCTTGTATTGGCATCCGCCACATTTTGGCCTACTATATGAGACAAAAGCATCTGCCACCTCAAAAATATATAGGGTTATTTAGTAATAGGGTCTCTGTATAAAATAATAATGCCTTGTTCTCATTGTTAGGGTTTGTTACAATATATATAGTATCTACATTTGGGCTTATGGGTTATGGGCCATATTTACATTACAAATATAATCTAACAATCTAACACCCCCCCTCAAGTTGGAGCATGCAAGTCACAAATGCCCAACTTGAGAAGGAAAGAATCAAACACATGCTTTCTAAGGGGCTTAGTGAAGATGTCAGCCAGTTGAGTAGAAGTAGGAACATGCGAGGCTATTACGGTGCCATCTCTAATTGCATCGCGAACAAAATGCAATTCCACCTCAATATGTTTACTGCGCTCATGAAATACCAGGTTCTGAGCCAGGTGCAGGGCTGACTGACTGTCATAATACACCGACATAGCAGACTCCTGGCGAACGTCCAAACACACCAATAACTCCTTCAACCATTTAGAATATGCAAATCAAGTATCCAAGATAGCTACTAACTCATAGCCTAAGTCACTTGCTAAACCAAGCACAAAACTAAACCATAAGCTAACGAGGCACACAAACTTAGTCATATAATGTATATATATTATTTACATTCACATATTTATATACATAGATATATATAGGAAAGCTATATATATAGGCACATACATATATATATATATATATATAAAGAGAGGTAAAAGAGTAAGTGAGTATGTGTGTGTTTGGCATGTGTGTGAAAGGATATGTGTTAATGTTCTAAAATTTAGTGATAGGTAGGTGTATGTGACATGGGATACATGATGTCAAAGGGTGTATGAATGCATGTGTGTAAAAGGTTATAGGTTAACTCAGTTTATAGAAATACATACATACATACTTACCTTGTATACATGCATACATACATATCATGTATATTACATTTACATGATACATACATGTATACTTGTATTATATTATACTTACATTCATGCATATTAGATACTTGTATTTATATTAACATATTGCAAACATTCATTTCATTCATGCATCTATGCATTACCTACATGTTTTATACATATGCATACATTGTATATTCATATCATTTCATACATTAACATAGAGACATACAAACATACACACATCATATATTTCATACCTTGCATTACCTACAGATCATGTTATATATTATCATTCATTCCTTTCATATATTACATTCTATATTACCTATATACATGTATTACTTCCATTCATTCATACTTGCATCATATACTCCACATTACCATACATGTTATCATTATATATTGCATTACAATATTTATACATTATGCGTTCATATCTATCATTACATATATATCTTGCATTCATATCTAGCATTCATTATATACTTTCATGCATACATTGTATATCATTCTTTCATTCATGCATTGCTTATATGCATTATATTAATAGCATTCCTACATGCTTGCATTCAACCATATATATAAATTAATGTAAAGAGAATATATATCATATATATATCATTTTATTGATCTAACATATCACGCATTACATACTCTATATTCATTTAATATACATACTACATAGGCTCATAGGTTACACAAAATGCATATATCGTATAGTCACTCTTCTACTTAAAACTAATACTGTACCAATTGGGCATTCATTAAATTCTAGGATTAAATTATGTTGTAGCTCTTCGTGTTAGCTTTTCGAAACTTTAAACGGATCGTATTTTCGTGTCCGGAAGCTCCCAAAATCGCGAAAATACCGAAACACGTTCGTCTTTCGTACAGCTGAAATAATTCTACCGAAAGTTACAGAAAGAATTTGGCTTATTAAAATATATATTTGGAAATCTAACTTCGATATGGTTTTTTAAAAAAACGGAAGATAAATCGGAGTTCTAAGCTAAAAGTTATGACATTTCTAAGTTGCTTTGGTTAATAAAAATGTGGATAAAAATTATGACGGATTTGACAAAAGAACACATATAGGCCAAGATACTTGGATACAAACATAGGTATCCAAATGAAACTCATTCTAACCATCCTAACTAAGATCAATCCACTCTCTAACCATCTAACCACACACACAAATAAATAAATATATATATATATATATATATATATATATATATATATATATATATATATATATATATATATATATATATGCACACAAGTGTCCAAAATAGGGGTTTTTTCACTGGGACACAATCACAACACAAAGGACACTCCTATGACCTCCAAATGGACACGAAATGGAGATACAACCATGGGGGTCATTCCTATGGGTTCAAAATAGACCTATATGCATGAGAAAATAAAAAGGAGAAGGGATTTATACCTTCCGGTAGATCGAATCGAAGAAAAGTCTTCCCGGAGCGACACCGACACGTAGAGATTCCAAAAGGACATGAACGAGCTCCGAATCCTCCCAAACTTGGGTAGCTTCCTCCTTGGTTAGAATGGAGAAGGAAAGAAGAAGATTTGGTGGCAAAATGGAAGGATTTGGTGGAGAAATTACTAGGGATTGCTCTCTAGAAATTTGGGGAAGAACAAGAGAGAGAGTGTGGATGAGAATAATGAAATGAACTTGAGCCTATCCTCTCCCAAAGTGGCTGGCCATATGGGGCTATTTGTCCTATTATGGTAGGGTCTAAAATGCCCCCACAACCTATTCTATTAGTATTAGAAAAGGGCTAATTGGTTGGGGCTAAATTAGTCACTCTAAAGTCTCTAATCACACTAACCTTATCCATAATAATTAGTCTAACCTCTAACTAAAATTAATATTATGTGGACTAAAATTAATATCATGTGGGCCATGCCTAACTAGTGTGTGGGTCCACTAAAGTCAACACTACCCCCGGGTCCCCGTTTCAAGTCGGATTGAGATGAAATTCGAACCCGACTCAAATAATCCAAAAACAATATCATAAATAATAAAATAAATTTCAAAAATATTTCAAAAATACAAAATGACAAAAATACCTCTGTTTCTGAAAACTGGGGGTGACAAATTTCCTCGAAATTAAAACCAAGCAATAGTAAAATGTCAAAATCACAAGTCATAATTTTAAATAGTTTAAAAATGATTAAAAATCACCAAAAAATCATAATATGAAATAATAATCAATAAATAATAATTATAATTACAAAATTTCAAAATTACCCTCATCTAGAAAACTGGGTGTTACAATCCTACCCACCTTATAAAAATTTTGCCTTCAAAATTAAGATGATCGCACCCCCTTCTGTGTCAAACATAGTCAAGGGTCAATCACTAGTCAATTTCTCAACATCCAAGTACTTGGTCATCAACTAGTCAACTTCTTAGGGTTTTACCTATGCTAGCTATCTAGGTGTTGGCAACTAGAATTTAGCAAAAGAGAAACTCTATAATAGACTAGCTCTTAACTTCCAATCCTATCAAGTCACCTATAACTAAATACCTACAAGCTAAGCACATGAATACCAAATACCACATATATATATGCTCAAGAACAACAACCCATCACATATATCCTAAGTATATCATCTATATATATATATACATGACTGATCAACCAAGGGTTAAGGCAGACTAAACTTATAAGGGTCTGAAACAATGCTTAGAACTAGGCTAAGGATGAATGGTCTGAATCAAGGGGACATGGTATTTAGTGAAGGGTCTGCACACTGCCTATAAAGGTGATCAACACAAAGGAACTCAACACGAAGAGAACTTAACTAAAATGGAAAACTGAACCAAGTATAGGCTAAACAACATGTTTATAACCCTATACAACAATGGTCTATAGATACCAACTAACCTATATCCCATATGCCAATATCATCTGCAATCTATCTATACAAATAGACCTCTCGATCTTAGGTGAAACTACAACTATACTCAAAGGCAGGCTCTGGTCATGGGTGCCTCACTGGAAAAGGTAAGGAAAAGTAGTAATAATCATCAAGGCTGTAAGGCATACTAACATCCTATATGTAACTGGTTGGTATTATATATAACAGGAGAATTATCTGTAATGGGTTACTATTGTAGTGTCCCGCTCCTAGCGGTTCACTATGTAAGGCTTGTGGCTTGGCTAACTCGGTCGGAACCGAGTATTGGGGAAACTTACCGTCGGCATCGAATCGATCACGGACAAGTGCATAAGAATCTTTCTAATTGATGGATCGGTTTCTCTTGAAATGCGTCCAAGAGTTTTCTCTGGATGTTTTGCTGCTGGTTTTGCTGCTTGGTTTTGATGGATGCTTTTCTGAATGATTTTCGATGATTTGATTCTTGCCCTTTTTCATTGATTTGTATAGCATTCATTCTTGAGAATTCTGAGAGAAGAGAACACAACGAGACGGATTATTAATCAATCTTTTGGTGCCAATGCAGACTGACGCGTAACGGAAGGCTAAGCGTGCAAGTGTTCCTCTCTCTCTCGACGATTCTCTAATTTGGTGAGTGTGGATCTCTGTGGTGGTATTGTCCCTCTCGCTATTCCTTTATGCCAACTAAATAATTGTCTTGCAACATCCGTGGATCGATACCAAGATGCTAATGCCACAAGTCAATACCACTAAGATGCTAGAGATAGAACATTGAAATGAATTGATTACACTGCAATGAACAGAACATGGAAATAATTGAATTGATGCCTAGAATGATGGTTATGAAATGCTAAGAATGATCATGTTGCCTATTACTTCAAATATTCTATGCACACTGTGTATATCGAGTTGGACACATATTCGCCTGACCATGGACAACTTGTATACAAGGATTGAGCAATAATTTCCTCGAACGGTACAGGGGCGCCTGTACCGATTCGACCTAGGAGGAAATAATGAAGTGCTTTGGGAAACATGAGTAATGCGAGGCATCATAGAGGCTAGCTCCCTACTGTGCTGTCATCTCATTATCTTGAAGTCCCAAATGCAAATGAATGAATGAAAAGAGTCCATATGGTTTAACAACACCAGTGGTCACATCGTGGGAATGTATGCTAATCAATGTCTTATGCAGGGGCGGTAAGTATATTATTATTATCCTGTATCTTATGCAGGAAAGCTGGATTCGGCCAATGGTAAAGTAAACATGGTTTATTGAACTACCATGTCATTTGAATTGTGATTTACTCTAAATGTTGCCTGTCCCTTATAAGTTCATATCTTTAAAATGCTTGTCATTAATAAAATATCGGTTTAGCTGAGTGGGCCAACGGGGCTCACCAGCGCATTGTTATAATGTGCTGACCCCTCCTCCACAGGTACTGGAGAAGGCTCGGGCGCACATCGCAATTAAAGCTTTCTGAACTGCTGTTTCCTTTCAAGTTGTTTTTCCCTAAAGACGCACAAAGTATTGCGGAGATTTCAAAGATAGCTGCTTATATTTCAAAGTACTAAAGGGGCGTGATGTATGGAACGGTAATTTATTTCATGGCAGCCTATCAGTTGTACTTTTTTTTTCATGAATCAATGTAGCCGAAAAGGTATTTCAAATATTATCGAGAAAAGTTGTACTCTGACTACAATCATCAATAAAATGAATATTTTCTTCCTATTCCGCTTACTTAATGTTTCCGCAACTGTGGCTTAATTTTCAAATGTGATGAATTGATATAAATGTGCATGTTCTATTCTTGTACAAGTGCAACTCCAGACTTGTACGGCATCACGCCTTAGCGAGGACGATCGATTCGGCGTGAATCGAAGCAAAGCGAGCGATTCCCCGAATCGGGGCGTGACAAGTTGGTATCAGAGCCAAGTTTCACTTCCTCGGATTTCAAAAATAAATATTTCAAAAAGGAAGTCTTGATGCAAATTTTCTCGATTGATGGTGTCGATAGCGCTGGCATGAAATAATGTTCCATACAATAAGCCCATAAATATTTTATGAGTGCTAATGGAATTATTTCTTTGTTGTAGAATGACCAAGGGTGATAGCTCAAAGACGAATTCATCGTCTGACCCGATTGAGAAACTGATTAAGCAAATGGAGGCTCAGAGGAAGCAAAGCGAAGCTCAACATCGCGCGCTTCAGGAGCAGCTTCAGTATCAGTTTCAGGAGCAGCTGGATGCTCAACAAAAGCAAGTTAATAGTCTAACTCAGATTGTCATCAAGCTGTCGGCCGATTCTAATGTTTCTGCAAAGGCCGCAGCAACCGAGACCGTGGAGGTACCGGCAGAGAAATCTAAGACGCCGACACGGAAGAGGACGAGCTTCAAGTTCTCTGAATTTAAAAGTTGCGACCCACCTGAGTTTAATGGAAAAGAGGAGCCAGATGAGGTGATGGGCTTCTTGAACACACTGGAGGGCTATTTTCGAATGTTAGAGATTCAGGGCAGTAAGAGAGTGGAGTGTGCCGCTGTACAACTTCGTCTCAAGGCCCAGGAATGGTGGATTTCGCAGAGACAGGCACTTTGCAGAAATAGTCAGGATATAAAGATGTCTTGGGACGCCTTCAAGCAGGCTTTCATTACTCAATTCATTCCACCCGCTGTCTGACAACAAAAAGAGAATGAGTTCATTGCACTTCGACAAGGCAGTATGTCAGTGCATGACTACGAGACAGAGTTTTTGAAGAGAGTCACATTCACTGGGTACATGGTACCGAATGACAACGCCAAGCGAGGAAGATTTGTGCAAGGCTTGAATGAGGGCCTAGAGCGGGATGTGCTAACTCGAAAATGTACGTCTTACCGGGAGGCGTACGAGACAGCTCTCGAGATGGAGAGATTTCATAAGCCGGCTAGTCGTAAGACAATGAAGAGCAACCAAGGACTCAATAATCAGAAACGACCTTGGTCTGCTAGAAGGAACGACGCACCTAAGCGTCACAATACTGGAGACAATAGAGGGCCTCAACATACAGAACGTTGTAAATTATGCAACCGTTGGGGACATCGATCTGAGGATTGTCGGGTGAAGTGTTTCAAATGTGGCGAACAGGGCCATAAGGAAGCTGACTGCAGAAATAGAGGGGGGAATCAGTATCCTCCTCGTGGGCATAACAATAATCAGTATCGTGGGCATAACAACAACCACAACCGGGGACAATATAACAACCAGTATCGTGGCGAAGCGCCACCAGCCTTACCGGCTCCAGCTGGGAATGCACCGAATCAACAAGGTGGACAAGCAAGGGTTTATGCCTTGACTCAGGCAGAGGCCCAGACCGCAGAGAATGTTATAACAGGTATGTTGCTATATAAAGGCACACCTGCAAGAGTACTTTTTGATTCTGGCGCTACTCATTGCTTTATCTCTTCTGATTTTGCAACGGAAAATAAATTTTGTATGACTCAATTAAAGACAGCTTTATGTGTTAGCACTCCTTCGGGAGTAGATATGCCTGCAACTTTGATTTGTAGGGACGGCTACATTAAAATTGGAGGCAAAACTTTATCTCTGGATGCAATTGTACTCGACATCAAAGAGTACGATATCATCTTGGGAATGGACTGGCTCAGCGCCTGTCATGCAACGATTGACTGTGCGGATAAGAGAGTTGTGTTCCTCCTAACCGAAGAAACAGAGTTCTTTTACTCGTGCGGCTCGGCGTTCGAAGGACCAATGGTAATATCGGCAGTTACAGCAAGGCACATGTTGTACTCTGGGTGTGAAGGGTTCCTTGCTTCTGTTTTTGATACTCAAATGAAGGGTGTGGATTCGAATCAGACTGAAATTGTGGCAGAGTTCCCCGATGTGTTTCCGGACGAGATACCTGGGATGCTGCCGGATAGAGAAATTGAATTCACAATTGACACATTTCCGGATACTCGTCCGATATCTAAGGCGCCGTACAGAATGGCTCCGGCAGAATTGAAGGAACTAAAGGTGCAGCTACAAGAATTATTAGACCGAGGATACATTCACCCAAGTGTATCTCCATGGGGAGCTCCAGTGCTGTTTGTAAAGAAGAAGGATGGAACGATGCGGCTATACATCGATTACAGAGAACTGAATAAGGCAACCATCCGTAACAAGTATCCTTTGCCAAGGATAGATGATCTATTCGATCAGCTACAAGGGGCGACCGTGTTTTCAAAAATCGATCTTCGTTCAGGATATCATCAGTTGAAGATCAGACCCGAAGATGTTCCTAAGTCAGCATTCCGTATGAGATACGGACACTATGAGTTTTTGGTCATGCCATTCGGCTTGACTAATGCTCCAGTAGCCTTCATGGATTTAATGAATAGAGTGTTTCGACCGTTCTTAGACAAGTTTGTTGTTGTGTTCATCGATGACATCTTGATCTACTCAAAGGATAGGGAGACTCATGTCGAGCACTTGAGAGAAGTACTTCAGATGCTGCGGGACAACCAGCTCTATGAAAAGCTAAGTAAGTGCGAGTTTTGGATGAACAGCGTGTCGTTCCTAGGACATGTTGTTTCGGCAGAAGGTGTTGCCGTTGACCCATAGAAGATTGAGGCAGTTGTGGACTGGAAGCAGCCTGCATCAGCTAGTGAAATACGGAGTTTCCTTGGGTTAGCCGGGTACTACCGTAGATTTGTGAAAGACTTCTCGAGAATCGCCTCGCCTATGACTCGCTTGACTCAGAAGGGAGTCGTATTTAAGTGGACGGACGACTGTGAGAGTAGTTTCCAAGAACTCAAGCAGCGGCTCGTCACGGCTCCAATCTTAGCACTTCCAGAGGGCTCTGAGGGATTTCAGATCTACAGTGACGCGTCGGAACTTGGTTTGGGATGCGTTCTTATGTAACATGGAAAGACAATATCTTATGCTTCGAGACAACTCAAACAGCATGAGAAGAATTACCCAACACATGATCTGGAACTGGCGGCGATTGTGTTCGCATTGAAATTGTGGCGACACTATCTCTATGGTGTGTCCTGCGAGATCTTCACGGATCACAAGAGCCTAAAATATATATTCACACAGAAAGAATTGAATTTGAGGCAGCGGCGTTGGTTAGAATTGATCAAGGACTATGACCTGACAATCTCTTACATGCCGAGTAAAGGAAACGTGGTAGCTGATGCCTTGAGTCGGAAATTTGTTGGGTCCTTAACAGTAGCAAAAGAGGTACTACGGGATCTTGAAGAAATGGGCATCGAGTTCAGGATCCGTCCGCAGAATGTGCAGTTGGCTCTGTTACAACTTGAGCCGAGTCTCCAGGGAAGGATTAAGATTGCTCAGAAGGATGACCCGTTTCTGCAGAAGATACGCGAGTTGATTCTAGCAGGAAAGGCGTCAGACTTCACCGTTGAAGATGACACTATTCGTGTCAAGGGGAGATTGTGCGTTCCTAAGGATGAGAATATCAGGAAGGAAATACTGACCGAGGCTCATTTTGCGAAATATTCCTTGCATCCGGGAGGCACGAAAATGTATAAAGATCTACGCTCAACTTTTTGGTGGCATGGTATGAAGAAGGATGTGGCACTATTTGTGTCACAATGCATGGATTGTCAGCGTGTGAAGGCCGAACACCAACGGCCAGGCGGAGAATTACAAAATTTGGCTATTCCACTGTAGAAGTGGGATGATATCTGTATGGATTTTATCGTCGGCTTGCCAAGAACTCAGAAGGGAAATGATGCAATTTGGGTTATCGTGGATAGGTTAACCAAGTCGGCACATTTTATTCCAATAAAAGTTACATGGGGAGTAGAACGGTTGGCTCAGATTTACATAAATGAAATTGTTCGATTACATGGGGTGCCAGCTTCTATAGTATCGGATAGAGACGGAAGATTCTTGTCGCGATTTTGGATAAGTCTGCACTCGGCTATGGGCACAAAGTTGAACTTCGGTATGGCTTACCATCCGCAGACTGATGGTCAGACAGAGAGAGTGAACCAGATTCTTGAAGATATGTTGAGATTGTGCGTGCTCGATTCGAAGACAAATTGGGACTCATATCTCGCATTAGCAGAATTTGCCTATAACAACAGTTATCAGGCAAGTATTCAAATGGCCCCGTACGAAGCCTTATATGGACGGAAATGTCGATCACCGATATGCTGGGATGAAGTCGATGAACGGCAAGTGCTTGGACCGGAACTTGTGGAGCAGGCCGTCGAGAAAGTTCGCTTAATTCGAGAAAGACTTAGAGTTGCTCAAAGTCGACAGAAGAGTTATACGGACGTACATCGACGACCTTTGGAATTCACAGCAGGAGATCATGTCTTCTTGAAGGTCATACGCATGCGAGGTGTGATGCGGTTTGGGATGAAAGAAAAGCTAAGCCCGAGATTCGTCGGACCATTCGAGATTTTGGAGAAGGTAGCCTCAGTGGCTTATCGACTTGCACTACCTCCGGCTCTGGCTGATGTGCACGATATCTTCCATGTATCTCAACTTCGGAAGTACGTGCATGATCCAAGTCACGTAGTGAATTTCGACCAGCTGCAGCTGAGCGCTGACCTATCCTACACTGAAGAGCCTGTCCAAATTTTGGACAGGAAAGAGAAAGTTTTGCGGAATCGGACGGTATCCCTGGTCAATGTGCTGTGGCAGAACCATGCTGTAGAGGAGTCGACATGGGAATTAGAGGAAGAGATGCGGGTGAAATACCCTTCGCTGTTTGATAATTTTGAGGTAGGACCTTTGCTTTAAGTTTCGAGGACGAAACTTTTTTCTAGTGGTATATTATGTAGTGTCCCGCTCCTAGCGGTTCACTATGTAAGGCTTGTGGCTTGGCTAACTCGGTCGGAACCGAGTATTGGGGAAACTTACCGTCGACATCGAATCGATCACGGACAAGTGCATAAGAATTTTTCCAATTGATGGATCGGTTTCTCTTGAAATGCGTCCAAGAGTTTTCTCTGGATGTTTTGCTGCTGGTTTTGCTGCTTGGTTTTGATGGATGCTTTTCTGAATGATTTTCGATGATTTGATTCTTGCCCTTTTTCATCGATTTGCATAGCATTCATTCTTGAGAATTCTGAGAGAAGAGAACACAACGAGACGGATTATTAATCAATCTTTTGGTGCCAATGCAGACTGACGCGTGACGGAAGGCTAAGCGTGCAAGTGTTCCTCTCTCTCTCGACGATTCTCTAATTTGGTGAGTGTGGATCTCTGTGGTGGTATTGTCCCTCTCGCTATTCCTTCATGCCAACTAAATAATTGTCTTGCAACATCCGTGGATTGATACCAAGATGTTAATGCCACAAGTCAATACCACTAAGATGCCAGAGATAGAACATTGAAATGAATTGATTACACTGCAATGAACAGAACATGGAAATAATTGAATTGATGCCTAGAATGATGGTTATGAAATGCTAAGAATGATCATGTTGCCTATTACTTCAAATATTCTATGCACACTGTGTATATCGAGTCGAACACACATTCGCCTGACCATGGACAACTTGTATACAAGGATTGAGCAATAATTTCCTCGAACGGTACAGGGGCGCCTGTACCGATTCGGCCTAGGAGGAAATAATGAAGTGCTTTGGGGAACATGAGTAATGCGAGGCATCATAGAGGCTAGCTCCCTACTGTGCTGTCATCTCATTATCTTGAAGTCCCAAATGCAAATGAATGAATGAAAAGAGTCCATATGGTTTAACAGTACCAGTGGTCACATCGTGGGAATGTATGCTAATCAATGTCTTATGCAGGGGCGGTAAGTATATTATTATTATCCTGTATCTTATGCAGGAAAGCTGGATTCGGCCAATGGTAAAGTAAACATGGTTTATTGAACTACCATGTCATTTGAATTGTGATTTACTCTAAATGTTGCCTGTCCCTTATAAGTTCATATCTTTAAAATGCTTGTCATTAATAAAATGTCGGTTTAGCTGAGTGGGCCAACGGGGCTCACCAGTGCATTGTTATAATGTGCTGACCCCTCCTCCACAGGTACTGGAGAAGGCTCGGGCGCACATCGCAATTAAAGCTTTCTGAACTGCTGTTTCCTTTCAAGTTGTTTTTCCCTAAAGACGCACAAAGTATTGCGGAGATTTCAAAGATAGCTGCTTATATTTCAAAGTACTAAAGGGGCGTGATGTATGGAACGGGAATTTATTTCATGCCAGCCTATCAGTTGTACTTTTTTTCATGAATCAATGTAGCCGAAAAGGCATTTCAAATATTATCGAGAAAAGTTGTATTCTGACTACAATCATCAATAAAATGAATATTTTCTTCCTATTCCGCTTACTTAATGTTTTCGCAACTGTGGCTTAATTTTCAAATGTGAGGAATTGATATAAATGTGCATGTTCTAGCCTTGTACAAGTGCAACTCCAGACTTGTACGGCATCACGCCTTAGAGAGGACGATCGATTCGGCGTGAATCGAAGCAAAGCGAGCGATTCCCCGAATCGGGGCGTGACAACTATTCTAACACCAATGCTAACTATCGCCTCTAGGGTACAGACACTCTACAAGTCATCATACCATTATACTATAAAGGAACTACCTATGAATAAGCTCTACAAAACTAAATATCCCTACTCCTAAGTCATTTATAACAATCAAAAGGGTATGATGTTTAAACCTTCTCAAGATACAATCTGTTAATCATATGCGTCTGTCCAAAATCATGTTGTCCAGAGTCTTCATCATGCTAGTGAGCAAGGCTACGATAATCACAGAGTCCTTGACTAAGGTACGTACCTCTAGGTTCATGGTATTTAAAATTTTCGCACTGCCGCATGCGACGGCAAAAACCCTAAATTCCCATACCCGAGAATACATCCAAAATCTGACTACATGTCCTCACTATGCCAACTAACATGACTATCGAGGATTCTAGATCTCATGATTTAGGCGACCTAGCCCATATGATTTTCTCAGAAGAAAAATAACACAACAAAAGAGTAACATGGCAAAATTAATCAATCAACAAGGAACAGATGGAATCGGATTTCAAGGTAATTATAAAAGACAATTGCGGGAATGGAATTAAGAAGAACAAAACTTGCAGCAAGATCTCCAACGGTCTGTGCATCCTCGACTGTCCTGACGATAGCTCGCCCTGCTGGTTTCCTCCAGCCTGATGCTGATACTGCACAAATCTCTGCTGCTGATGCTGCATGAATCGCTGCTGCTGAGAGAAACCAGAAACGAAGGGAAAAGTCTCCGTACAGACGGAGGTGCACCTCCAATATAGCAGAAACGCCAACCTAAGTCGGCACAACAGAAGCTGCGGTCTCGAGGCCCTGATGAACAGGACGAAAGGTGGCCAGCCTCTCGATAGTATCCCCCGAACCAAAGCGATGAGATCGTGTCTTCATAACCATCATGAAGACAGATCAAAACAAGAAGCAATTTCTGATAATGAAGCAAAAATTCAAAGGAGAACAGTTTATATTCAAGGGAAGTCAATAAGCAAAAATTTTAGACAAAAGGAATCGGATTAAGAGTTTTTCCTAATGTGATTGAGTACCTCCAAAAATATCCTAATCCTACTGCAGGCTGTAGTGATACTCTAGTTCGAATACCACTACATAAACTCGACCTGCATGGGCCACCAATAAAAACATGTCATGACCCGCACCCTAGAGTAAGGGCACGAGACGTGGGTACGTCCAGCCTACGCCGCAGTGTCGGCGGTAGAACGCTGTCCTAGGTCAAACATCTAACAATATAAAGGTACCTGTACAGTATATACTCTCCGAATGGAGGTGACATAGCAGATACAGTCTCAATCACAACTAAGGTAGAGCAAGATAAAAGATAGGTAAAACATGAAATCCAAAAGAGATACAGCAGATAGAAGTCTAAGTGTCTAAGATACACAAACCCGGAAAATATCTCAAAGCTCAATACAGTAATCCATAGAATAAATACAACTCAATACAACTGAAATAACTAACTATACAAACTCTACTGTGTCTCCTCTAGGCTAGCAGGCAACCTCCAGGCTATCTGTAAAATTTATCAACAGGTCCAATCAGGATAGGAACGAGTACATCTCATCTAAAAAACCCAAGTAAATGACAGAGAACTATAAAGCAGTTATAGACAGTTGTATTAATAAAAATGATAGTTTATATTCAGGTGATGGTAAGAAAGACAGATAAAGTGCAAGGAAAGTAAATAACTAAACAAGAGAAGAATCATAGCAATAAAGACTGTAAAAAATAAAACTAGCTGAACCAGGGTAACATGATATAAGTTCAGACAGTAAATGTAAACAAGTGTAAGACCAACGTAAATCCAGATAACATGAATCTGATACCAGGTGATTCCAGTACAAGATGAGTCCGGTATGAGATGATTCCAGTCAGTGATCAAAGATTCTAAGGTAGGTCCAGTCTATACTCTAGCAGTGTTTTTTAAAATACCGAGTTTGACATGTAAACGGCTGTAGGTAATACGGTACATCACACACCTGGCCGGGTGTGAGATGGCTATCATTCCAGTAGATTCCAGTTGGGAGATTCCAGATTGGGGTATGTCTACATGTCTTACTCTAGTATTTCTCCTCCCAGCAAGTGAATCCAGAATTTCGACACAATGATTCAAGATGAGTCCAGCCAAAATATAATGATTCCAGCCAAAATATAATGATTCCAGTAGGTGATTCCAGTAATAGAAGCCAGGAATGATGATACCAGTAATAGAGGCCAGAAAATAAATGTGTGTCATATGCATGAATCTAGAATATCCATACGTGTTGTAACAAAGAATCACATACAACTAACTAGAACTGAAGTACAGTAATTGACAAATAAATGAGAGAACTATCAGAGAATGTACTCGCTTGATGTCTGAATGTCCAAAGTAAATATACTGTCTGATGAGAGGTGTCTGGCTCCTAATCAGAACAGCACAAGTTACAACAAGTCCAAAATAACAATATAAAGTTCTACTATGCATTCTACATGATTCTAGGTCAATCTAGACCAAAATAAACTCTTGGTCAACTTGGTCAACCCTGAAAGTCAAACCTATGTCAACTATGGTCAAACTAGGTCTAACAAGTCTAAATTAGGTCAAACAAGTTATTCTAGGTCTAAACAAACTAAGTATATGCAAATCAAGTATCCAAGATAGCTACTAACTCATAGCCTAAGTCACTTGCTAAACCAAGCACAAAACTAAACCATAAGCTAACGAGGCACACAAACTTAGTCATATAATGTATATATATTATTCACATTCACATATTTATATACATAGATATATATAGGAAAGCTATATATATAGGCACATACATATATATATATATAGAGAAAGAGAGGTAAAAGAGTAAGTGAGTATGTGTGTGTTTGGCATGTGTCTAAAAGGATATGTGTTAATGTTCTAAAATTTAGTGATAGGTAGGTGTATGTGACATGGGATACATGATGTCAAAGGGTGTATGAATGCATGTGTGTAAAAAGGTTATAGGTTAACTCAGTTTATAGAAATACATACATATATACTTACCTTGTATACATGCATACATACATATCATATATATTACATTTACATGATACATACATGTATACTTGTATTATATTATACATATATTCATGCATATTAGATACTTGTATTTATATTAACATATTGCAAACATTCATTTCATTTATGCATCTATGCATTACCTACATGTTTTATACATATGCATACATTGTATATTCATATCATTTCATACATTAACATAGAGACATACAAACAAACACACATCATATATTTCATACCTTGCATTACCTACATATCATGTTATATATTATCATTCATTCCTTTCATATATTACATTCTATATTACCTATATACATATATTTCCTCCATTCATTCATACTTGCATCATATACTCAACATTACCATACATGTTATCATTATATATTGCATTACAATATTTATATATTATGCGTTCATATCTATCATTACATATATATCTTGCATTCATATCTAGCATTCATTATATACTTTCATGCATACATTGTATATCATTCTTTCATTCATGCATTGCTTATATGCATTATATTAATAGCATTCCTACATGCTTGCATTCAACCATATATATAAATTAATGTAAAAACAATATATATCATATATATCATTTTATTCATCTAATATATCACGCATTACATACTCTATATTCATTTAATATACATACTATATAGGCTCATAGGTTACACAAAATGCATATATCGTATAGTCACTCTTCTACTTAAAACCAATACTATACCAATTGGGCATTCATTAAATTCTAGGATTAAATTATGTTGTAGCTCTTCGTGTTAGCTTTCTGAAACTTTATACGGATCGTATTTTCGTGTCCGGAAGCTCCCGAAATCGCGAAAATACCGAAACACGTTCGTCTTTCGTACAGCTGACACTCAATTAATTCTACAGAACGTTACAGAAAGAATTTGGCTTATTAAAATATATATTTGGAAAGCTAACTTTGATACAGTTCTTTTAAAAAAAACAGAAGATAAATCGGAGTTCTAAGCTAAAAGTTATGACATTTCTAAGTTGCTTTGGTTAATAAAAACGTGGATAAAAATTATGACGGATTTGACAAAAGAACACATATAGGCCAAGATACTTGGATACAAACATAGGTATCCAAATAAAACTCATTCTAACCATCCTAAATAGGATCAATCCACTCTCTAACCATCTAACCACACACACAAATAAATAAATATATATATATATATGCACACAAGTGTCCAAAATAGGGGTTTTTTTTACTAGGACACAATCACAACACAAAGGACACTCCTATGACCTCCAAATGGACACGAAATGGAGATACAACCATGGGGATCATTCCTATGGGTTCAAAATAGACCTATATGCATGAGAAAATGAAAAGGAGAAGGGATTTATATCTTCCGGTAGATCGAATCGAAGAAAAGTCTTTCCGGAACGACACCGACACGTAGAGATTCCAAAAGGACACGAACGAGCTCCGAATCCTCCCAAACTTGGGTAGCTTCCTCCTTGGCTAGAATGGAGAAGGAAAGAAGAAGATTTGGTGGCAAAATAGAAGTATTTGGTGGAGAAATTGCTAGGAATTGCTCTCTAGAAATTTGGAGAAGAACAAGAGAGAGAGTGTGGATGAGAATAATGAAATGAACTTGAGCCTATCCTCTCCCAAAGTGGCTGACCATATGGGGCTATTTGTCCTATTATGGTAAGGTCCAAAATGCCCCCACTAACCTATACTATTAGTATTAGAAAAGGGCTAATTGGTTGGAGCTAAATTAGTCATTCTAAAGTCTCTAATCACACTAATCTTATCCATAATAATTAGTCTAACCTCTAACTAAAATTAATATCATGTGGACTAAAATTAATATCATGTGGGCTATGCCTAACTAGTGTGTGGGTCCACTAAAGTCAACACTACCCCCGGGTCCCCGTTTCAAGTCGGATTGAGCTGAAATTCGAACCCGACTCAAATAATCCCAAAACAATATCATAAATAATAAAATAAATTTCAAAAATATTTCAAAAATACAAAATGACAAAAATACCCCTGTTCCTGAAAACTGGGGGTGACAAATTTCCTCGAAATTAAAACCAAACAATAATAAAATGTCAAAATCACAAGTCATAATTTTAAATAGTTTAAAAATGATTAAAAATCACCAAAAAATTATAATATGAAATAATAATCATTAAATAATAATTATAATTACAAAATTTTAAAATTACCCTCATCTGGAAAACTGGGTGTTACACCCTCGACCTGATGATTACCGAACACAACCAGCCGTGCCTTTAAGCGCTCAACACTGCCGTCGGATTTGTACTTTATTTTGTACACCCATCTACTTCCCAATGCTTTCTTCCCAGGAGGCAAATCGACAAGACTCCATGTTCCATTATCTTCCAGAGTCTGTATTTCAGTTTGCATAGCCGCGCGCCAGCCCGAATCTCGCGAGGCCTGGCAATATGAAGTAGGCTCAACACCTGCAGTGATAGTTGCAAGAAAATCTCTGTGTCCAGCAGTAAATATGTCATAACTTAGAAATTGTGTTAGAAGATATGAAGTACCCGAGGAAGTGACGGGAACAGATGAACTGTGGTGAAGGGGGAGACTTTTACTTCGAACAGCATTCGTCACAAAATCCTGTAATCGCACTGGCTGTGATTTCTTTCTCATTCCTCTTCCCAATACTACCTCGTCAGGCACCTCTGGCAACACTGTATCCCCTGTATCATCAGTAGTATCCGCACCACCCCCAGCGGACTCTCCTGTCAATACTTCTGCATCTACCTGTGCATCCTCGCCACTCGGTACCGAGCCACCATCAACCCCTCCGGCCTCAGCAACCGTAGCCGGTGCCATCCTAAAAACCTCTATATCGTCTTCCGGCACCTCAATAGATGTATGGCGTGTCGCAGATGACAACTCGCTAGCAGATCCACACCCAGGAAATTCTTTTTCATAAAAAGTAACATCATCGGACACAAAAAATTTACCAGTCTCCAAATCATACAGTTTCCATCCCTTTTTATCAAGTGGATACCCAACAAAGATACATTTTCTGCTCCTGCTAGCAAATTTATCATGTCGAAATTTCAAATCATATGCATAGCACAGACAACCAAAAATACGTAGATGATCATACGAAGGAGCCGAACAATATAAAACTTCATAAGGAGACTTAAAATGCAAGACACTAGAAGGGGTTCTATTTATCAAATAACATGCAGCCAGAACACATTCCCCCCAAAATTTACGGAAAGAGAACCCTGAAATCTCAATGCCCTGTCTATATTTAAAATATGTCAATATTTTCTTTCCACCCTTCCATTCTGCTGAGGTGTCCCAACACAGGATGTTTGGAACAATATACCTTGAGATGAAAAATAATCTCGTAAACAATTAAATTCAGTGTCATTGTCACTCCGCACACATCTTATATCAGCCCCAAATTGACGATTCACCATAGCAATAAATTTAAGAAACATAGAATAAATAACACACTTATCCGTCAATAAAATAACCCAAACAGCTCTAGAAAAATCATCCACCAAAGTCAAAAAATATCGTGCCCCATTAGATGACGGAACATGATATGGTCCCCACAGATCACAGTGTATAAGTTCAAAGCATCTCAAAGCACGACTACTACTATCAGGAAAGGCATCACGAGTCTGTTTAGCTTGATGACAAATATCACAAGCCTTATGAGAAAATACACTACTACCAGAGAGAAAAGGTAAAGTCTGTATTATTTTATCTGAAGGATGCCCCAGTCTACTATGCCACACCTCAGAATCACTCTCTTTACATGCCATGATCACAGAAGCCAAAGAAGCTGGTACCTCCTCCAAGAAGTAAAGTCCACCCCTTTGTTTCCCTCTCCAATCACTATCCTCGTACTTCAGTCCTGAACAAAACACAAATCAGGAGTAAATAACATATCACAATTTCTTGCACCAATCAATTGGGAGACAGAGATCAAATTGCAAGTCAATGTCGGAACATAAAGAACATCTGTCAATACCAACGAAGCAGTCAAAAATACTTTGCCTCTCAGAACAGCCTCAATAGTGCTTCCATCAGGCAAAATCACATGATAGACATGGCCCTCAAAGCAATCAACTAAACAGTCACGAGAGCCTGTCGCATGAAGAGTAGCCCCAGTATCGAATATCCAAGGGACAGAAGAATTCTTACCCATCAGACGATCAGAGTTTGAAGAACCAGGGT
>JANAVB010019800.1:842214-957214 GCA_029216955.1 Iris pallida | reverse complement strand
AAAGGAAAATTATACCTGTGTCAGACTCGGACACGACGGTTTATACGAACTCTTTGGAAGCAATTTCTTAAACATCTGATATACGAAGCAGGAGCCGATCTAAGGTGAGGGGATCGACTTGTGAATCCTAGAGTAGATCAAAAATAGGACAACTCCATTCAAGAACTTTGAAATCAAATCAAAATCCAAGAAATTATCAATCCCTAAATCGATCAATTGACTAATTCAAGAAATAGTCAGGGAGCGGAAAGATCACAGAGGACTCACCGTAATGGAGGAACTCGGATCTGAAGAGTGGATCGTCGCTCTCAGGATCGGCTCATCGAACTTGTCAGAGAAGAAAAATTGCCAGAGAAGATGCACCGCACAGTCACAGAAATAAACGGCGAGCTCGCTGCGTGGTTGCCGGAGGAGAAGACGACCGCCGGAGAGTAGATCGTGCAGTCCCCGCCGTTTGAGGAAATCGCTGTCGAGAATGTCGCCGCCTCCTGGGAGCAGCGCCTAGCCGCCAAGGGGAGGCGCTCTCCACGCTGCCGTAGCCGAGGAGCGGCCGCGGGTGCTCGATGAGGTAGTGGCCAACGTTGCCATGGTCGTGTGCGCCGTAGAGTAGAAATAGCCGACGTCGTTGGAATCGAAGTGACTTCCACTGGTGAGGAAAGCGCCAAAAAATAACTTGTCGTCGCTGCGGTGAAGGAGTGGTTCCGCCATGGTTGGTTCCCTAAACTAGGGTTAGGATTCGAATTTGGGGAAGAGATGAAGGAGAGGAAAGAGAGGAGCTCTCGGCTCTAAAATTTGCAAAATGAGAGATGAGCTGTCTCTCCCCTCCAATGGCTTATATAGGAATAGAGAATAGAATGGGTATTTGCAATTAATCCCTAACAAATACTTTCTTATATTTATACCCAAGAGTTGGTTAGAAGGTTGTTATGTTGTTAGAAATCTTGGGTACCACTCTAGATGGGTTGCTAGAAGCTTCTCCTCCAATAACAACTTCTTAATAAACTAATTTCCTTCACAAAATTATAAAGAGATCACTAAATAATCAAAATTTACCAATCCATAAACTGAAATGATTATTTCTAAATTTCTAAAATACAAGGCAATTACAAAAATTTAATAAATAGAAAAAGTGGGGTTACAGCCTCCGTTGGCCGTAGGCGGGAGGCAGGATGACGAGAACCTAAGCCAGACGTCGAACGCTAGTTCACCCGACGATAGGATGTGTTCAACAGTTTCGGGCTGGTGCTCCAAACAATAATGGCATGCTGATGCTAAGCTGAAACCTAAGGTGGCGAGGGCGTCGTCAGTGGAGAGTTTTTTAATAGATGCTCTCCAAAGCAAGATGGACCACTTAATCGAAATACAAGACTGTTAGAAATGAGTGGTAATGGGGGAGGCCAATTCGAGCCCGCGAGCCACACGACGGGCTGACGTAAGGGAGAAGGAGCCACTAGCCATTAGGGACTATCATAAGGAGTCAAGGTCCAGCCCGACCACCACTCTGAAAGCTGCTAAAGAAACTGCCGCCTCCTCACCGAGCCACTCATGCACTCTTTTCCAGTTCTAATCTCCATTGTTAGCCCACATGTCTCTGATAGCACTGGAAGTGGCGACACTCGGAGAGGGTTGAAAAAGGACTTTCCTATACCACCGTTCGAAACAAGGAACGATTCGTCCGATCCTAACCACAGGCGAATCAAGGGTTTGGCGAGCTGCCAGCCTTTAAGCATGTGTCGCCAAGAAGCAGAGGATCTGCTATTGGAGGTGGTGACAGAATGGTGGGAATGCTTGAAGTACCTGGCCTTCATGAATCGCGTCCAAAGGGAGCGGTTCTTCCGGATCTTCCACCACATCTTCATTGAGGAGGCATCTACGATATGCGCCAACCTGTAGAACCCGAGACCTCCCTCGGAGGTGGGTCTAGCCATAGAGTCCTAGCTGGCCCAATGGTGCTTATCCTTGCCGTCGTAGTGACCCCAGAAGAAGTCGATGAAGAGATTTTCAATGATGGAGATGACCTTCTTGGGGGGGCACAGGCGGCTAGAGTGTAGATCGGGATGGAAAAAAGGACGTACTTGATCAGAATCGTCTTACCGCCGGAAGATAAGGTAGAGTTGTGCCATCCATCGATCTTCTTCCTGAATTTGTTTATTAAATCATCATAAAGGCCCGAGTTCGATTTGTAGTACACCAGAGGGCACCCTATATATAAAAAGGGGGTAGAAAACGAAGAAGAAAGTGATGTTGGTTAACAAGTTGGTGTGGTCCCTGTCAGCGGAGTGGTGGACGCATATAACACTTTTGTTCGGGTTGATGCGCTGGCCAGAGCATCAAGTGTATCTCCGTAACGTGTTGTGGACCACCTCCACGAACCCGGCGTTACCGAAAGAGAAGATAAGAATGTCATCGGCATAAGCCAGGTGGGTGATGATCGGACAACCGCTAGCGGTGTGAAAGTGCTGGAAACAGGGGGTGCCAGCCATCTGGTTAAGATTCATACTCAGCGCTTCAGCGGCGATAACGAAGATCGTGGACGATAATGGATCTCCCTGTCTGACACCACGAGTTGATTTGAAGATGCCTTCGGCTTGACCGTTGATAACCTAAGACCACGAGTTGTTGATGGATTTCCAAACGATGTCGATCCAAGTCACTGAGAAATTGAATGTGCTGAACACCCAGATCATGTATTGCCAATCGAGCTTGTCATAAGCCTTCTCCATGTCCAATTTGATGGCAATGCTGCCCTCCTGACCGAGAATTTCATGCAGCTGATCATCTCTTGGGCCAGCAAAATATTATCTAAAATATTACGGCTGCGGACGAACCCGCTTTGCTTTTTAGAAATAATTTTGAGGATAAACCATGTCATGCGATTAGCAATAATCTTGGAGATGATTTTGTTTATAAAAGTGCACATAGTCAAAGGTCAAAATTTTTTGAAGGTCACCGAATTATTCTTCTTGGGGATCAGAATTATTCTTCTTGAAAGAAAGCTATCACCGCATTATGGATGTCCGTCTTGATGATGTCCCAGCAGGTTCTAAAGAAAATGCCAGTGAAGCCGTCCGGGCCAGGAGTGCTATGCTCGTTAAGCGACCAAACGACGTCTTTAACCTCGAGATTGGAGGGCTGAAGCTTCAGCTGGGTCACTACCAAAATATGTCGATTTAGCGACGGCCAGGTCCGTCGCCTATCCGTCCGCAATCAGTATTAGCGACCGATCACTGACGGATCTTGGTCAAAATAATCCGTCGGCAATCACCTCATCGCTAATAAAGCTCCGTCGCTAAGTAGTCATCAAGCGACGGAATAGCGATAACTTTTCGTCGTCACAATATGATGTATTAGCGACGACTTTTCGACGGCTTTCGTCGATTTCAAGTATTAAATACTGAACTGTGTAGACGCTAGCGACGGAATGGTCCGTCGACAAACCATTATAACAGCGTAACAGAGTGTATCGTTCCGTCGCTATTCCGTCGATCGTCGTCGCTAACAAAGGACGGATTAGCGACGGAATCCTAACGGATAATCCGTCGACCATGTTCTGGAAATGCTTGACATTTCCAGAACCATGGCGACGGATATGTCGTCGCGACTCCGTCACTCATCCATCGACGTAGCGACTGACTAGTGGCGGATAATCTGTCGCCATGGTTCTGAAAATGTTATGCATTTCCAGAACCTTGGCGACGGATGTTCCGTCGTTATGCTGTCGAGCTAGGTATTTCCAGAACCTTGGCGACGGATTGTCCGACGCGAATCCGTCGACCACCCGTCGCTAACTGGAAATAGTTTCAAATCTCTAGTTAGCGACGGATATTCTGTCGAAAAGTAGTCAAAAACTGGAAACATCCGTCGCTAACCGATCACTAGTCCATCGCTAACTGAGATATTTTTGAAAAAATTACAGAGCTTTCCCTGTTCACACAAATATGCATAAACCAAACCAATATATAATGTACACCAATTATCCAACAATCACATAGACCAAATATATGATGCATACCAATTATCCAAGAATCATATAGACCAAATATGCACATACGAATTTAATGCACACCAATTATCCAAGAATCACATAGACCAAACCAAACCAAGATATAATAGACACCAATTATCCTGAAATCATAAACTAATATCCATCGTTATAATCCGAAATTCCCACAAATATTCCAAAATTCCCACAAATATTCTAAATTTTCTTAATTATAATACTTCAAGGAGAAGGAGGAGTTCGATTGTCCGGTGGTGGTAATCCCTCCTGCGCCCGACGAAAATACTGCTCCACTAGGTACGGCGGCAAGCCTTCAAAGATACTGCTCGAAAGTCCGCATAGCTGCTCTGGCGACATGAGATCAAGGAGTGCCGTCACAGTCGTAGGCGGTACCAGAGGGGTAGCAGGGTTGAAAGAAAGATGACCGATAGAAGAAGAATCGAGAGCAGCAGTCGACGGACCGGTACCAGTAGAAGACGGACCGGTACACCAGCAGCAGACGGACCGACAGCAGCAGACGGAGACGGAAAGTATATGGCAATTTGCTCCCGTAAGGACGATACCGCCTCGTGCAGCTGTGTAAGCTGCGACCTAACATCATCGTCTGCCGGGGCCGTGGGAGGAGGCGGTGTCGATGGAAATCTCTGAGTCACCATGTGCAACGTCCCTAGGGAGTCGACTCCATACAAGTGCCCTTTCTTATAGTCGTCGACGGTATCTACGAACAAGTCATTGCGAGCGGCCAAAGAAGAGGGCGTCCGGGCGGGCGTCATTTCACCGACATCCTCGGTGTCAGTTAACTGAGCCCGACTAAGGGCCTCACGATACGCAGCCTATCAAATGAATGTGTTTATATTATAAGATTTACCTAAGTTGTAATCTAAATCCTATGTTTCACTAAGTTAAGTGTGAATCCTAAGTTTACCTAAGTTATAGTCCGAATACTTTTAATTCTAACGTAAATCTCATAAACATAAGTACTTACATCAGTCTTCTTGGCCCTCTCGTCGACGAAGCTCCCGTCCTTCCGTCTTTTGTGCGTATGCTGGAACACGTCGTGCATGGTGACCGATTCTGGCGCCCTTCCCTCCTTCACCGCCCGTTGGGTCTGCATACGAAATTTTCGTATAACTTAATTAACTCCGTATATTAATAATACCTAATTCGATAGTGAAATAAATTTACAGTATCTCACCAGATCTGTAAGCGTCGCTGCGTGGGGCCTTGATCCTCCCGT
Organism: Iris pallida; assembly: GCA_029216955.1. Classification (NCBI taxonomy): domain Eukaryota; kingdom Viridiplantae; phylum Streptophyta; class Magnoliopsida; order Asparagales; family Iridaceae; genus Iris; species Iris pallida. The sequence goes on along the minus strand of JANAVB010019800.1, from coordinate 951,977 downwards.
ATGAAGCCTCGCGGCCCGTCGGTTCGCCTTCGCCTTCTCCGATTTCTCCTTGTACGCAGGAGTATTTATCATATCTAAGAGGTCATCATAATAGTCCTGCCGGATGCAATTCGGCCTCGTCTGCCCCATTTTCAGGTCATGAATCATATCCCGTATCTTTTTTGAGGCAGCACTTCTGTAGGTCCTGCGGATCGCGTCCTTGCGATGGGGGGGCCACCAGTACATCGTCTAACATAAAAATTCAATTATCACGTAATTTAAAAAATGGTTGATTAAAGAGTAACTAATAATTAACCAGAAGATATAGATATATACCCTCAACTCGTCGAGCCAGACGTACTTCATGTTTGGGGGCACCGACGAAAAGTTGAGGTAGGGACCATGGAAGTTAGCCCTGATAATTTTTCCAAGAGCCCTGGCAACATTAAACGGAAAAAACCTACAAAAAAACGAATAGATTATTAACTTGAATAAATGAAAGAAATTTAATAAATTATCTTAAATTTACTTACGAGGTCCCCGCGGGCCATAGCTCTCGTCGAAACTCGCCTCTTGGCCTCTCTGGTGCCGTCGGAGGATCCGCGGGTCTGCGCATGTACTCCCCAGTAACCGGGTGGAACCGAGTATGGGGGTACTCCGGGGCCCACTGTGCAGTAACTGGGGGATCCACTGGTGGGTCCGATAGCGGAACGGATCCGCTAGCAGATCCAGACTCATGCCTCGATAAAGTTGTCGATCGACGGCGGGATGCGTCTATGCCCGGGGTACTCTCCGGGTCGGGCTCGCTGGATGGGGTCACATTCCGGGAAGATTGAATGCGACCACGACCACGACCACGACCACCACCAGCACCAGCACCACGACCACCACCAGTACCACGACCACGGCCAGCCATCATGACCTGTAAATAGAACACATAAACATAATTAACAATATAAAAAGTGTAAATGAATATAAAATTCTAAACTAAAATATACATACCAGCAGTAGGGAGACGAGTGCCGCCGCGACGAAAAGGACTAGGAGTGCCATCTGTAATAAGTTCGAACGAAAAAAAATGAATTCACGTAATTGCTTTTATGAGGTCAAACTTAATTCATGTAATTGGAAGTATTTTTAATATACAATAATATTTAACCTAATCATCGTCTACGTTCTCATCCTCGGCCTCGTCTTTATCATCATCCTCCTCCTCATCCTCATCCTTATCTTCATCGTCGATTTCATCTGTATCCTCATCCCCATCAAATTCGTCTTCTTCTTTTTCTTCTTCTTCTTCTTCTTCTTCTTCTTCTTCTTCTTCGTCTTCTTTTTCTTCTTCTTCTTCTTCTTCTTCTTCTTCTTCTTCTGCCTCAATATTTGGGACAAGATGCCTCTTTCTCCTCGGGTTGACAGCTAAGTCTTGTGTATCAACCTCTTTCTCCCCTCTATTTTTCTCAACAATATCTTCAACATCCATTGTATCCGAGTGTTGTCCCAAGTATGGGGACTTTTCGATCTGGTCCTCTTGGTATGCTGGATCTCCAATATTGAATGTATTTTTAGATTTAATCTTGCATACTACCCATCAGTCAAATTGATCTCTACGATGCCTTGGGTAGCTTGTATAGTAGACTTGAACAGCCTGATTTGCTATCGCAAATGTATCGGACCCTCTATACCTCCTGCGATGATTTATATCGACAAATCCAAATTGTTTATCGATTCTCCAACCGATATTTGGTGTCATATCGAACCACTCACATTTGAACATCACAATATACATATGATATGGGCCAGTATATTGTAAATCTACAATATCCCGAAGCACTCCTTAATAGTCAAAGTCCGGTTCGTCGTCATAGATGGTGCCTCTTATGCAAACACCGGAATCCTTGGTACTGATGCCGTCTTTGATAAATTCGACATTTATAGCATTCTGAGTTGCCTTAAACCTGGAGCCATTAACGACATAGCCTGGCCAAGTCTTTGTTTGCTTCTTCGGTCCCAATGCCAGATAACGAACACTCTCATTAGTGAGTGTTGTTTCTGGCAATAAAACCTGTAAACTAATATTTATAATCTCAGTTACTTACGTATTTTATAAAATTATATAAAATCAACCTCAATTATAATCTCAGTTACTTACGTATTTGCGAAACCATGACGAAAATGTACAATCAACCTCTCTTTGAAGTCCCTCATCAGTAATATCGGGTGTCCTCATTTTGACTTCATCTCTAAATACACTATTAGTGAAAATAAGAATATATATGTGTAGTCACTTACTTCATCAAATTAGAGATTATAACGAGTGCAAGTGTACTGACTTACTTCTCCAAATCTCTCACTTCTTGTATGTCACAGTTTAACAAGACATATCGGTGAGCGGCATCATACTTGTCGTCAGTCAACCATCGTTTTTTACTAGCCCCAACAGGCTTGCCCCTTACATTGAATATACCTCCATCCTCAACGTCCTCGTCATTCCTTTGAGGTCTATTTCGATTTGTCTTAACATGAGTATCGAAATAAATGGAGCAGAAGTTTGACACCTCTTCGATAAGATATGTTTTGCATATCGAAGCCTCTATATGAGCCTTGTTGCCAACTTTCTTCTTTAGATGGGTAGGTATCAAGAGAGACAAATTATCTTAAGAATTTAGAATAAATTTTAAAACCTACTGAAATTCAACTTAAATTATATTAATTTTTATGTACCTTTCAAATGGGTACATCCATCGATAATGAACAGATAAACCGACACGGCTTCGAATGCTAGATGAATCGGTAGATGCTCCATGCTGTCGAAGAAGCCAGGAAAAAATATTTTCTCCAACTTGTAAATTGTTAAGATAATCTTTTCCTTAAGTTCAACCATGTGTTGCACAGTCAACTTAGTTGAACAAATATCCCTAAAGAATATAGATAGTTCGGCCAACGGAACCCATACAGCAGAAGGCAACAACTCTTTGGCATCATAGGTCGCGACGCCGATCTCCCACAGCTGTTTCAGCTTATCCACCAACGGCTGTAAATATATATCGATATTCTTCGTTGAATTTTTGGGACCCAGTATGATAGCTATCAAGAACATATAAGGAGTCTTCATACACATCCATGGTGGCAGATTGTAAGGGGTCAGAATAATCGGCCAGCAGGAGTATTAAGATTCCGACTGCCCGAAAGGGGCGAAGCCATCAGAACATATCCACAGACGTACATTTCTAGGCTTTGCAGCAAAATCTGGATGACGCAAATCGAAATATTTCTACGCCTCTCCATCCGAAGGATGTGATAATTCTCCATCGTCCTTTGTGCATTTTTCGTTGTGCCACGTCGTGTGTTCTGCTGTATTCTGAGACATATACATCCTCTGCAAGCGCTTCGTGATCGACAAGTAATGCATATACTTGTAAGGACGTCGTTTTCAAATTGACTTTCCTTTTCCCCTGACTGGCTTGTAACGATCCGTATTACAAAAGCTACAACTTTCTATATCCTCGTTCTCCTTGTAGTACAACATGCATCCGTTGTGACAACAATCTATCTTCTCGTACCCCAGTCCCAGTTGTCGGACCATCATCTTCGACTTGTAGAAGTTTTTTGGAAGCTCTTTTGATTCCTTCGGTAACACCTCCTTGATTAGTTGTATAATCCGATCATAGCAAGTTTGTGGCAAGTTAAAATTGGACTTTATGTTCAACAATCGCATCGTCACTGACAGTACGGAATACGGCTCACAACCAGGATATAAAGAAGTTTCAGCATCCTGAAACATATCATAGAACTCCTTCGCCTCGGGATTAGGATCCTCCGGATCAAAATTAGGCCCTGCCATGTCGTACACCATATCTCGTGCAAGGTTCTGTAGGTCTCCATAATCAACAGAGCATTCGTCGTCTTCGACGACAAAATCTGTTGCAGCATTATCATGAAAAGCATAACTAGCAGCATTCACAACCTGTCTTTCCGTATATAGTTCACCTTGCGATGACCACAGGCCGTAATCACGTACGAAACCCTTACGGTTCAAATGATCTCTTACACTCACCACTTCTTCGTAACGTCTATTGCGACAATTACGACATGGACACTTGATTTTGCTACCGTCCATATACTGAGCTTTGCTCATGGCATACTTAAGAAACACTTCCACGCCTGCCTGAAAATCGTTACTCACACCTATTCTGCTCTCGTGTTGACGTTTGTACATCCATGTACGATCAACGAAATAACGATCCATCGCAGATTGGATGTAAAAATCTGTATCGTAAGACAAACTAAATAGAATTAGTATATATATAATCATGTAACTGGTGGATCCGCTGGTATATAGGCCGGATGTACTTAGTGCGATACCGATCCCGATACCGATAGTTTGATACCAATACCGATAGTTCGATACCGATACCGATAGTGCGATACCGATACTGATAGTCCGATACCGATAGTGCGATACCGATACCGATAGTGCGATACCGATAGTTCGATACCGATGCCGATAGTTCGATACCGATAGCAATAGTGCGATACAGATACCGATAGTCCGATACCGATAGTGCGATACCGATACTGATAGTCCGATACCGATAGTTCGATAGTCCACTAAGCCCAAATGATTCCTCTTAAGCGTCGAGCATGTTATACACGGTTCAACTATATATATATATATCATGGTTTAAAGTATCGGCCGATACCGATCCGATACGGCCGATCCCGATACGGTTTAGCATGTTTTGATCCGATACCGACCGATACCAAATATTGACCGATGCCGACATTATGGGTCTTTGTTCCGGTCAATTCGGCAAAAAAAATTAAACAACATAGGAATAGTCCGATACTGATTCCGATACCGATATTGTGAACCTAGGTTGAAAGCATAATAAGGTTGTAAAAGCATGTAAAAGAATCTGATACTACCGATAATTATTTATTTTCTAATACCAAAATATTCGATACTCCGATTCGAAACTGCCGATACTACCGATATCGCCGATACCAATACTCATAGGAAAAGTCCGATACCGATACCGATACTTTGAACCTTGATATATATATATATATATATATATATATATATATATATATATATATATATATATATATATATATATATAAAGCAATAGACTTTCTCATCCTATTTCTTAAACTAGGATTTGTCATATTGCATTTTCTTTTGTTGAACTCCATGTGGCTAAGACTAGGGTTTGTCATATTGCATTTTTTTATATATCCTATTTCTTAAACTAGGATTTCATATTGCATTTTCTTTATATATATATATATATATATATATATATATATATATATATATATATATATATATATACTACTACAACTACTACTACTACTACTTACACTTACAAACCCTAGCGTACCCCTCCCACCGCCCGCCGCCCCCCAGCCCCGCGCTACCCCGCGTGCGCCACCCCCGCCGCCCCCCGCTGCCCCGGAGCGCGCTGCCCCCCGCCCCCCACCCCCCCCCGCAGCCCCGCACGCGCCAGCGTACCCCTCCTACCCCCCGCAGTCCCCCACCCCCCCGCCTCCCCCGCCGCCCCCCCACCCCCCACGCACCCACCGCCCCCGTAGTCTCCGCCGCCCCCGCAGCCCCCGACGCGCACCCACGACCACCATGAGAGAGAGAGAGAGAGGATTACCTTTGGGAGAGAGAGAGGAGAGGTCGCCGATCACCGCCGCCCGCAGGAGAGAGAGAGGAGAGGGAAGTCGTCGACTGCCGCGGGAGAGAGAGAGAGAGGAGAGAGAGTGAAATTTGGGGGAAATAAAAAGTTCCTCCCGTCATTTCAATTTAAGTCTAGGTGGCATATCCGTCGCTCATCCGTCGCTCTTTTGGATACTTGCCGATGGCATATCCGTCTTAATTAGCGACGGACTCGCGTCAAAATTTATCCATCGCTCATCCGTCGCTCTTTTGGATACTTGCCGATGGCATATCCGTCGCTACGTAGTCGAAGTATTGTCCCGCCACTTCTTCCAACAATTTCTGCCAAATAATCGACTGCATAGCGACTGCTGCTTATCCGTCGCTATATCTACAATGTCCTAGCGACGGATGAGCGACCTTTTCTCCCCCTTAAAATAAAATAAAATATGTATCGGCTTATCGTCGGTACTCCGTCGACTATTTGCCGCAAATCCGTCGCTAATGCCGACGGAAAATATCCGTCGCTAATGTGTCGTCGCTAATTGACTGTATTTTGGTAGTGGGTATTGTCTCTATCCTCGATCAGCTGGGGAATGGCCGCCAAAAATGACACGTCCTTGTGGATGATGTCTTTGGTAAACAGCTATCTTTAGAAGGAAGAGGCGGCCGACTGGATATCATGTTGATGTGTGCGAATGTGGCTGCTCTCATCTGAAATCTATTGGAGGTTGAGTTGTTGTCTTTAACCCTTGACGCAAGAGTGGAAGTAGTTCGTGTTCTTGTCGCCCTCCTACTAAAATAAGGCAAATTAGCGACATCAGGATACGTTGCTAATTAAGAAAAATACGTCACTAAACATAATTAGCGACGACTTTAGCGACGAAACATGAAGGTCGCAAAAAAGCTAGTCGCAGATGACAAATTCGTCGCCCTCAGTCGCTGTTTGCGACGTCAACCCAATGTCGCTAGGTCGTCGCAAAATTAGCGACGTAGTAAGACTACTTAGCGACATTATTTCTTTTTATGTGATGACATGGCAAGCCTGCCACGTCAGCAGTGTAGCGACGTACAACGACCAAATTAGCGACGTCAACTCTCTGCCACGTCAGCTACTGAGCGACAGATTGCGACGGATAGCGATGTAACGGCGCTAATTAGCGACGTCAGGATATGTCGTTATATGTCGCAGAACGTCGCTATACGTCGCAGATATTATGAAAAAAATTAAAAAATATGTTTGGTATTTTTGTTATACTTTGTGTCTGTGTTTACACAGACACACATCATCACAAAAATACCAAACATATTTTTTTTAAAATTTGGGCAGCACCTCCTTTGTATATCAGATCATCGCTTATAACCCAGCATAGGTATATTTGTCATCCCCGTCGCAGATATCACAAACATACATGTCCAAGTAAATATCATACATGTACTCAATAAAAATACCAACAAATTAAATATCACAAACATACATGTCCAACAAACATACATGTCCAACAGAGTCAAATAAGAATAAAAATCAGTGTACCAATGATCAATGGGCCCATAAGGCCAATACATACAAAGATGATAAAAAAATATACTGGATCACTGAGGACCCCTGCTGCGCATCTGTGATAGCATGAACTCATACTGCTCCGGTGTGAGCTGTACCATAGGGGCAGTATGAGACAGTAAAACGTCTAGAGTCGGTGCCGTCGATGGACCGGAAGGACATATCTGCTCCAGCTCTCGCAGTCGCTCAGCATGCGCAGCAAGGGTACTCACCATCCTCTGAGAACTCTCCTCAATCGAAGTATGTATCTGAGTGAGTGAGGCAGACATGGTCCTCTGTGATCCCTCCAGCTCGACCTGTCTACGCTCTGTAGACTCGATGAGCATGTGCAAGCTGGCAGCTGTAGTCTGCTGCAGGCTCATCAGCTCCTGTATACTGTGCTCGACCGTATCAAATCGTCCGATGATCATCGGATCGTCGCTCTACGGTATGGTGATAAAAAATTTGCTGCTGCAACTCGCGACGCAGCTCGTCGATCTGACGACCAATATCATGAGCTCGTGATGACGCATGCGAAACTGGAGACTGCGCACTGACAGAGGGGGCCCGGGATGACTATGAAGCCAAATAGGCACCGTAGGATCCCGTACCATAGTACGTACCCTTCTGAAGACCACCAACGACGGTCATCCAGAGGTCGTCCGGCGATAGAGTTGTAGGCGGCTGGAAGGAAGTACCAGCCCCTCCCTCTGTTGGCGCACTAGCAGCAGCAGCCGCCTCCTCTTGTAGCCGAAAAAACTCTGCCTAGAACATTGTTTGCTAACGTCGCTATATGTCGCAGAACGTCGCTATACGTCGCAGATATTATGAAAAAAAATTAAAAAAAATATGTTTGGTATTTTTGTTATACTTTGTGTCTGTGTTTACACAGACACACATCATCACAAAAATACCAAACATATTTTTTTTAAAATTTGGACAGCACCTCCTTTGTATATCAGATCATCGCTTATAACCCAGCATAGGTATATTTGTCATCCCCGTCGCAGATATCACAAACATACATGTCCAAGTAAATATCATACATGTACTCAATAAAAATACCAATAAATTAAATATCATAAACATACATGTCCAACAAACATACATGTCCAACAGAGTCAAATAAGAATAAAAATCAGTGTACCAATGATCAATGGGCCCATAAGGCCAATATATACAAAGATGATAAAAAAATCTACTGGATCACTGAGGACCACTGCTGCGCATCTGTGATAGCATGAACTCATACTGCTCCGGTGTGAGCTGTACCATAGGGGCAGTATGAGACAGTGCAACATCTAGAGTCGGTGCCGTCGATGGACCGGGAGGACATATCTGCTCCAGCTCTCGCAGTCGCTCAGCATGCGCAGTAAGGGTACTCACCATCCTCTGAGAACTCTCCTCAATCGAAGTATGTATCTGAGTGAGTGAGGCAGACATGGTCCTCTGCGATCCCTCCAGCTCGACCTGTCTACGCTCTGTACGCTCCGTAGACTCGTTGAGCGTGTGCAAGCTGGCAGCTGTAGTCTGCTGTAGGCTCATCAGCTCCTGTATATTGTGCTCGACCGCATCAAATCGTCCGGTGATCATCGGATCGTCGGATCGTCGCTCTGCGGTATAGTGATAAAAAATTTGCTGCTGCAACTCGCGACGCAGCTCGTCGATCTGACGACCAATATCATGAGCTCATGATGACGCATACGAAACTAGAGACTGCGCACTGACAGAGGAAGCCCGGGATGACTCTGAAGCCAAATAGGCACCGTAGGATCCCGTACCATAGTACGTACCCTTCTGAAGACCACCAACGAAGGTCATCCAGAGGTCGTCCGGCGATAGAGTTGTAGGCGGCTGGAAGGAAGTACCAGCCCCTCCCTCTGCTGGCGCACTAGCAGCAGCAGCCGCCTCCTCTTGTAGCCGAAAAAACTCTGCCTGGAACATTGTTTGCTAACGTCTAAGTGTTTGCTAAAGTCTATATTGATATCTATTTTCCTATTTTCTAAATTATAGTAAATTAATATAAAGAATAGAATGTACATATGCCTGCGTTGCCCTCTCGTCAATAAACTCCCAGCCCTCCATGGGTGACCAGGAAGACGGTCACCATGTTGGGGTCCTCACCCTTTTTCACCTGTTAAAATATATTATCATTTATTAGTATTAAACATTCTATCCAACTATATATAAAATGATGTCCGTCATAGAAAACATACCAGACGACAAAAAAACTCTGTCAGAGGAATGGAGCCACCACACCACTTACTGGCGCTCGACCGTGCCACCTTGGCCTTGTCAGACCGCTCCTGGTACCTGGCCTCGCCGAATCTAGCCTTCATCGCAGTCCACTGCTCTGGCGTGATCCAACCATGGATCGGCTTTCTGGAGCGATCACGAGACTTCTGGTCGTGGATCGCATCACGGATGAGCTTGCCTGCGACGACAGAAAATTGGGCATCGATCTTCGCCGCCCGGTATGGTGGATAGAAATAGGTCCTCTACAAGAAGTAAAATAGAAAGAGTTATATAATATACACAAATGATTATTAAAATTTAAAAATAAACAAATTTTTTACCTTGACGTGGGCCAACCAAAAGGCCTTCCTATCTGCGGTAGCATCTGAGTAGTTAATCCAAGGCCCACCATAGTTCTGCCTCAGAAATAACTCCAGCTGTATTTGTACTGCAGGAGGCCGATATCTATACAATAATAAATTTCATGAATATATATATGTACAAATAATCATTTGAGAAATATATATTAACTAATTAACTTACTTCATAGGCCCGTCCGTCCAAATCTCCATACGCGTCTCGTCCGGGGAAGCGCATGGAGGGTCGCTCTCACATCCTGCCTGACCAGGATCAGTTTGATCGTCGTCCTCCATATGCTCGGCGTCGGCTCTTCCCATGGAGCCGTCGGCAGGAGGAATGCTGGACGCGGGTGGAATGCTGGACGCAGAAGGAATGCTGGACGACGAGGGAGGAGTCGCCAACCTGCTGGAACTGCCTTGTCCCGGTAATGGACCGGGAACAGAACGATACACTGGCGTACTCGAAGATGAGGATGAGGGTACAGAATCTGCATCTCCAACCTGATGCACACGGGACTGCCTAACATAATATCCTCTGCGTCGTCCGGGTCTAGTCATACCTGATAATAACATATGATAATAAAATAAATATACATATTTATATGACAGATATCACAGATTTTTAAAAAATATCATAGTCACAGATAAAAGTATCACTAAAGTGCCACTGATTTATATGATAAAAGTGTCACTAAAGTGTCAAATATGATGATAAAACAAATGTACAGACTTAATCCTCTTCTGAAAATTTATCTTGTTCGTTTAGCTCATCTTCTTCTTCTTCTTCTTCCTCCTCTACATCTTCACTTTCATCTGCATCTTCCTCTTCAGATAATTCTACTTCTTCTACACAATTAGATGTGTAATGAGGAACTTCCGTCGTGTCCACTTCTATAATATTTGTTACAAGAGGTAGTTCATCCTCTTGATAAGCTATATCGTCAACCTCAAAGGTATTTCTAGCTTTGGTCTTGCATACTGCCCACCAGTCCGACCTTGTTGTTCCCCGTTTAGGATAACTTGTGAAGTACACGAGCTGAGTCTGACTTGATAGAACAAATGGTTCATAGGCTTGATATCGACGCCGATAGTTTATATCCACAAGACCGTGCTTGTCTACTTTCCAACCTTGACCTTCAATCGGATCGAACCAATCACACCTGAATAACACAATCTTAGCAGGCTCTATTCCATAACTATATGTCAGCTCCACAATCTCCCATAGAACCTATAGAAATTGTTGTCCGCATCAACATCTTTGTAGTTCGAAGATCTGATACACAAATAACTGTTTTTGGTGGAATCGAGATCCACAAAGTCTTCTCTGATCGGGCAAGTTGTTGACTTGAACCTAAACACATTCACACAGAAGCCTGGCCATATTTTTGCAGCATAAATTGGTCCCTTGGCTAGCGTTCTAATAGACTCATTCTCAAGTCTTGCGTATGGACGATCGACATAAATACCACGAAAAAAATTAAGCTCATTATCAAGTGCATATACAGTGAACTAATTACAGAGTTCTCAAGTCTTACATATGCACTCAACCATGATGGAAAATAATACCTCATTTTTTGTTCTAGTTATTCTTCTGTTATGTGTGGCCTACCTGACCTCACATCATCATTAAATATGCTAAAAAGAACATCGTTCAATTAATGTAATAATATAATAATCAACACTATTAAAATAATGTAGACGTATTAATTACTTATCCCTCCAGCTTCTCTACTTCATCCTCGTCGCAGTTGAGTAATACATACACCTGAGTAGCCCTTAGCTCATCATCGTTCAGATATCTCTTCTTCATTTTACCTGATGGCTTTCCTGGAGCATTGAATACCTTCAGTATTGTATCATTACATTCATGATCTCCGTCATCGTTTCTGGAAGCTCTCGTTCTATTAGTTGCAATATGAGACTTGAAATACATCAAACAAAAATTTGTAATCTCCTCGAGAACATAGGCTTCACAAATAGAACCCTCGACTCGTGCCTTATTTTTTATCTTTCTTTTTAGGTGATTCAAATATCGCTCGAACGGGTACATCCATCGATATTCGACGGGTCCACCAACACGTGCCTCATAGGAAATATGAATCAGCAAATTCTTCATAGAGTCGAAGAATCCAGGAGGAAACACCCTCTCTAGCTTGTATAGAGTTACCGCAATGTCCTTCTCTTGCTTTTCTAGATGATCAAGGAGCAATTTCTTAAAACAAAGATCCCTGAAGAATATGCTAAGCTCCGTCAATGGATCCCAAACTGCCTGCGATAAGAATTTTCGAAATGCAATCGAAATTAACCTCTCCATGAATACATGACATTCTTGGCTCTTCATACCCGTCAATTTATTTTTCTTCGGATCGACACATCTTCTCAGATTTGACACATATCCATCTGAAAATTTTAGGCCCTGGATCCACCGACAAAGTCTCACTTTATCCTCCTTGTCCAGTAAAAAAATTGACTTCGACAGGAACTGTTTTCCATTCTCCTCTATCAAATACAACGCAGGGCGTTTGCATATTTCTTCTAAGTCCAACCTGGCCTTAGGATTGTCTTTCATTTTTTCCTTTACGTCCATCATAGTATTAATTATGTTATCAAACACATTCTTCTCAATATACATGACATCAAGATTATGTCTGATCAGATTGGTACTCCAATATGGCATATCCCAGAATATGCTCCTCTTTGTCCAGTTATGATCTCTACCAAATCTATCGCACTTGTACCCAGTTGTAGGATCTTCGATAGCACTTAGAAAATCTCTAACCTCCTTCCATATCGTGGCTCTGCACCACCTTGGCGGTGACCCTTCTCTAAAATACCGGTACGGAATGCATTCCCGTTCCTTCTGAACGGATGATCTTTTGGCAGAAATTGTCGATAACAATCAAAGAAGCACGGTTTTCCTCCGTGTTTCAAGCGAAAAGCCTTAGTACGGTCCATGCAATACGGACATGAGAGGCGGCCATGAGTGCTCAATCCAGATAATATTTTATAGGCCGAAAAGTCGTTGATGGTCCACATAAGGGTTGCCTTCATCTGAAAATTCTGCTTCCTAGAAACATCGTACGTGTTAGCGTCTACTTCCCATAACTGATTCAACTCATCTATCAAAGGCTATAAGTACACATCAATGTTCCTCTTGGGATTGTTCGGACCGAAAATTATAACGGTTAGAAACATGTACTGTGTCTTCATGCACATACAAGGCTGTAGGTTATACGGAGTAACAATCACAGGCCAGCACGAATACTGGGATCCCGAAAGACCAAAAGGAGTAAAACCGTCAGAAGATAGCCCCAACCTAACATTACGCGAATCTGAAGCAAAATCAGGATACACTCGATCAAAGTGCTTCCACGCTTCTCCATCGGATGGGTGATCCAACACTCATTCAATCTGTTTTCGCATGTGCCAACTCATATTTTCGGCCGTCTCTTTCACCATAAATAATCTTTGTCACCGCGGCGTTAAAGGCAAGTAGTGCATTGAATCGGTCGGTCTTCTTGCACCGGTAGACCTTCCTGTACTAGTTGTCTTATAGTGATCAGTACCACAAAATTTGTACACATCTGCGTCCTTATCGTCTTTGTAGTACAATATGCACCCATTGCGACAAGAATCGATTTTCTCGTATCCCATCCAGAGCGATCTCACCATCCTTTTAGACCGGTAGAAGTCTTTAGGTAACTTATCACCCGCCGACAAGATCTCTATAATCAACTCCAACACTCGGTTGTAGCATTCTTGCGACATGTTAAAATCTGACTTAATGCTCAACAGTCTTGTAACCACCTCTAACGATGAATAATCCTCACAACTAGGATACAATGGAGTCCTTTCATTCTCCAGCAACTCCATGAACTTTGCAGCATCGACATTGGGTGCCTCCTCAGCTGCATCATGAACGAAACTAGGCCCCGCAGCGTCGAAAATCATGTTCATGCACCCGTCATCTATGCATGATTATCTGAAATAAAATTAGGTCCCGCATGCATATACAGCTCAACATAAGGCTCCAGCTCTGATGCTAAAGACATAAGTTCTCCGTGTGCGGTCCACTGATAGTAATTATGCGTAAAATCTCTCGAGTACAAATGATATGTCACTTCCACTTCTGGATAATATTTTACGTTATGACATTTCACACACGAAAACTTAATTTTGGTGCTGTCCATGTATTGAGGGAACATCGTGGCAAACTGTAGAAACTGCTCTACTCTCGCTATATATTCATCCCGTACACCGCACATATCATCAGGACGACGATTGTACATCCATGAATGACACCGCAAGTAGTAATTCATATCCATTCGGAAATAATTCTGCAAAGATGGACACACAATTATCCAATAGGCACAAATTCGTTTCATAAATACCTACACAAATTGGACACCTGGACACGAACCATTTGACACAGAGGTGGGGGCAACCACTGACAAGCCCCCCTCAAGTTTTGTGTCGGCTGAATGCATGTCGGACACGAAATCGCACGTGCACGGGATTTGGACTGTGCATGCACAATCGTAAATTCGACTCTGATACGCCTTGGTATCTTGGACACACGACTTGTGGACCCAATTCAAGGTGATAGACACGAAGCCCTACCCCTACTCTCCACATGGACACGAGCACATGGCCAATGGCACACTGTGTCGTATCCAATTCGACCCGACACCATTGTACGATACTGGTTTTCTGTTATTCTCTATTTGGACAACTTCGTGTCCAATGTTTGGACCCAACCCCAAAAGCACTTTTCGGATATTATGCCGCTCTTACTGTCACACTTGTCGCCGTCCTCAACCGATTGTTGATGTTGAGATACGAACTTTCCTAGCAAACACATTACATTATTGATAACTGTAAGTTAATAGGCTTGTAATTTGTGGATAAATGCTTCAACAGTTGGTTATAATTTTATTTGAGAAGATACTTCACAGCTATCCATAGGTTGCCTGAGCTACAACTTATTTTGGTTGTCCTTGATCCTCGTTATAGGCTGGTCTTGGGAGTCACATGCGACCCCCGACCAACTCTTGCAGGTCACGTTAGACCTGTACAGGGGTTGTCCAAGTCTGAAATTTTATCAAACTTACCCATGGATCGGTCCTGCTTCTATCCGCAATAGCATATCTTATATATGCTTTGCAACTAATTAAAAAAATTCTGCCATGTTCAAATCCTTTACCGTTACGTCAAAATTATAATCTTGTGGTGAGAATAGAAAATATCCAGCAGTATATTTTCTTAATCCATGAACGTACCGAAAATATTCTCAAAATTATAATCTTGTGGTGAGAATTTCTTGTGGTGAGAATACAAAATTTCAATCTTGCAACTAATTATACAAATATGACAATTTTTTAGACAAATATAATTTAATCTATCTCAATATCTCATGAGTTCTTCCATACTCGAAATTATAAAACATTACAACATGTTGGCATTTGGGACATGAATCTCCAAAACTACTGATATATATATATCCCCAAAACTAGATAAAAGTATTAATTTTACAGCAAGTGTCACATCACAACTATCAAGATATTTTTTGTCAAGAATTTTATCAAGTTGTCAATTGAGCAAATGCCAAATTTGGACCTCCTATTCCCTCTGATACGAGCCAGGTAAAGACAACAGAACAGAACCCCCTCCCCATCAGAATATGGCCTAATTTGTAGCCCTAGTTAGCACATGGTGTCAGCACATTTGCAGCCCTAGTTAGGGTTAGGGTTCTCGTGTAACCTAGGGATAGGGTTAGGGTTCTCGTGTCTGTGTCGTCTATGCCCACATTTGTGTCCGTGTCTAGATAGCTAGGGCTAGGGTTAGGGTTTCGCTGAAGAGGACGGCTCGGTCGGAGGAGGGAGGCAGCGAGGAGGGGGGCTTCGTCGTCGGAGGGAGGCGGCGAGGAGGGGGAATTCGTCGTCGGAGAGCTTCGTCGGAGGAGAGACTAAAAAATTTTGGATTTGATTTTTGAGAGATAGAGAAGGGAAAATGAAAGTTTCGAACGGAATATATTAAAACATTAGCGACGTCAGATTTAGACGTCGATGAATGTCGCTAAAGAGCGACATAACTTAAGTCACGTCACTAAACGTCGCGATTCAGCGACGTATTTTATCTCTTGTCACGGAATGTCGCTATTCAGTGACGTTTTGCGATGTCAATCAACAGGAGTCACTATATTCAATAGTTAGCGACGTTAATTTATTCTGTCGCTAAATTACGTCGCTAATAGAGCATATTTTAGTAGTGCCCTCAGTGTCCCAAGTCAGCCTGACTTTCTGTTTCCAAAATTTCTCTTCGACTTTGAGGTGGTATTTCAAAAGCGCTCTGGTGAAATTGAGGGAGGCTCATGCAGCTGGGGAGCTATCTCGGGTGAACAGGATCTTCGCACGAGAAACGTCATCTTCTGCAATACGAACAGCCTGAAATATGTCTCCGTAAGCTTCCGTGCTCCATTGGGTGAACGATTTCCTAGTGGCTTTTAGTTTGGCTGCTACTCGTTCGAGAGGGTCGAAAGCGTCGGGGCCTCTCCATGCAGCCGATACGATGTCCCTAGAATACGGGTGGTGGGTCGAAAGAGCAAGGAACCAAAAGCTTTTCTTGGGCTGGCTGGTCATTCTTTCGATCTCGATGAGGAGTAGGGAATGGTCTGATTCGATAGAATTGAGGTGCGTGAGTCTAGAGCTGATTGCGAGGTCTATCCAATACGAGTTGATGAGAGCACGATCGAGGCAGAAGTATTGTCACCTTGCTCCTAATTGCACGTTACACCAAGTGAAGGCGTTGCCAGAGTACTAAAAAGGGGATAGGTGGGCATCAAAAATGAAGTTAGCAAAGTCGTTCATCGCAGACGAGGTAGGAGGGCGACCTTCCGACTTCTCTTCTCTGTGTAACACCCAATTTTCCAGATGAGGGTAATTTTAAAATTTTGTAATTATAATTATTATTTATTGATAATTATTTCATATTATGATTTTTGGTGATTTTTAATCATTTTTAAACTATTTAAAATTATGACTTATAATTTTGATATTTTACTATTGTTTGGTTTTAATTTCGAGGAATTTGTCACCCCCAATTTTCAGAAACAGGGGTATTTTTGTTATTTTGTATTTTTGAAATATTTTTGAAATTTATTTTATTATTTATGATATTGTTTTGGGGTTATTTGAGTCGGGTTCGAATTTCAGCTCAATTCGACTTGAAACGGGGACCCAGGGGTAGTGTTGACTTTAGTGGACCCACACATTAGTTAGCCATAGCCCACATGATAGAAATATTTTAGTTAGAGGTTAGACTAATTATTATGGATAAGGTTAGTGTGATTAGAGACTTTAGAATGACTAATTTAGCCCCAACCAATTAGCCCTTTCCTAATACTAATAGAATAGGTTAGTGGGAGCATTTTGGACCTTACCAGGACAAATAGTCCCATATGGCCAGCCACTTTGGGAGAGGATAGGCTAAAGTTCATTTTATTATTCTCATCCACACTCTCTCTCTTGTTCTTCCCTAAATTTCTAGAGAGCAATCCCTAGCAATTTTTCCACCAAATCCTTCTATTTCGCCACCAAATCTTCTTCTTTCCTTCTCCATTCTAGCCAAGGAGAAAGCACCCAAGTTTGGGAGGATTCGGAGCTCGTTCGTGTCCTTTTGGAATCTCTACGTGTCGGTGTCGCTCCGGGAAGACTTTTCTTCGATTCGATCTACCGGGAGGTATAAATCCCTTCTCCTTCTTATTTTCTCATGCATATAGGTCTATTTTGAACCCATAGGAATGACCCCCATGGTTGTATCTCCATTTGTGTCCATTTCGTGTCCATTTGGAGGTCATAGGAGTGTCCTTTGTGTTGTGGTTGTGTCCATGTGGGAAAACCCCAAATTTGGACACACTGTGTTGTTGTTATGTATGAATGAATTATTACATGTTTAATCTCATATTTTTGTATTGGAGATGTGTTCTATAGTGTCTCATATATATATATTAGTGTAGAGAGTGAGTTCTTGATATATTATGTTATATACTTGTGTTCTTTTGTCTCAAACTACCCAAATTCGTCATAATTTTTATCCACATTTTTAGTACCAATAGCAACTTAGAAATGTCATAACTTTTAGCTTAAAACTCTGATTTATCTCCCATTTTTTTTAAAGAACCGTATCGAAGTTAGCTTTCCAAATATATATTTTAATAAGCCAAATTATTTCTGTAACTTTCTGTAGAATTATTTGAGTGTCAGCTGTACGAAAGACGAAAGCGTTTTGGTATTTTCGTGATTCCGGGAGCTTCCGGACACGAAAATGCGATCCGTTTGAAGTTTCGGAAAGCTAACATGAAGTACTACAACATACTTTAATCCTAGAATTTAGTGAATGCCCAATACTATATAGTATGGATATTAAATGAATATAGAGTATGTAATGCATGATATGTTAGATGAATGAAATGATTTATATATGATATATATCCTCTTTACATTAATGTATATATATGGTTGAATGCAAGCATGTAGGAATACAATTAATGTAATATATGTAAGCAATGCATGAATGAAAGAATGATATACAATGCATGCATGAAAGTATATAATGAATGCTAGATATAAATGCAAGGTATATATGTAATGATAGATATGAATGCATAATGTATAAATATTGTAAATGCAATATCAGATTTCATATGTAGACATAGAACCAATGCATAGCTGATATTTAGATTGAATGTTAGTTCATTTTAGGCTGTTCAAACACTGAACTGTCCATGTAAGCATATATACCTTCCTTTTTCTATTGCCAAGCCAATTTCAGTTTTCAATATAGTGGAATGTCTATGAATGTAATGTTAACCTTCAACCCCTTAATTCAAAATGTTAGTTAATTTCAGTATTAGACAATGCATGAGCTGTATGCATATGAGATGTTGACTTAATGGCAGATTTCAGATAACATGGTTCATTTTATGTGGTTAGTTACACCAGTTTATGGGATAGCTCACTTTAGTTTATATGTAAATGTGGAACTAAACTGAGAATGAACTTCACCCTCTGCACAAGGACACCCCACTCTATATCAACCACCATGCCATGTAACCCTTCTCTAAATGATTGCTATAATATATATAGATTTATGTAAAGTATAGATGCATGTTAGTTATAACTTAAATAGTCTCTACTCTAATGTATATAGACGTATACTTGTAGCCATGCATGTTAAGTATAATACATGTGTAATGTAGATGGGTTAGCTTTGTGCCATGTGTAGTGTAAACTCATAACTAGTGTTGATTTCTCTTTTCATGTACACCTCCATGTTCACACACACACACATAGCTTTACATGTTAGTTCCTTTCTCTTATATATATATATATATATATATATATATATATATATATATATATATATATATATATATATATATAATATCGAATATGCATGATAGTGATGTATCTTGATGTGTGACTTGTGTTGGCTTGTATAGCCTTGGATTGGTATGTGTGTTCTCTGTGACTTGTGAGTATGCTTAGTTGTTAGCCTAGCCTTGGTTAGGCTTAGTAAGACTTGTCTGGGTTAGGTTGACCTAGTTTGACTAGTGTGGTTGACTAGAGTTGACCAAGTGTTGACTTTAGTCTAATTTGACCTAGACAGCATGCAGATGCATTGTAGATTACTATTATCATCCCCTGTATACATCTTGACTTGTGTTGCTCTAACTAGGAGTCAGGTATCTCATCTCGGACAGTACATTTACTTCAGACATTCAGATACGAGGCTAGTACATTCTCTGATCATTTCATATCCTGCTTAGAATTATTTCCTGCATTAAATTACTTTACTTGATACTGTCACGTTGGTCACACGGATTAGTACTATATGGATCCTTTCTTGAGATGTTATCCCTTTAGGGAGCATCGGGTACTCTATGTTCTGTGCGTTTCATTTACATGGCGTATCATATGCTTCTTTGGTTCTTTGATCACTTGTGACATATACCCATATGATCACAGAGTCTTCTCTGAATCCTTATCCCATTTATTGGGTCTATCAGAATCCCCATTTATGGGACTACTATGTACCACCCTTCGGGGGCTTATCACCCTTTGGGGGCATATCACCCTTCGGGGGCTTATCACCCTTTGGGGACTTATCACCCTTTGGGACATATCACCCTTTGGGAGCTTATCACCCTTCGGGGGCATATCATCCTTTGGGGGCTTACCACCATTCGGGGGCTGTTACATAGAATCATAACATAACCTGGTTGGATCCTTGTGTATTAGTTGGGGGTACGGGGGAGTATAAATAGCCATGTGAACAATTCCAAAGTAGAATAGCCATGTATGCCTCTATAGTATAGTCATGTACAAATCAAGCCGTTCACATGTCGACTTTGTACTCTGAATCACTAGTCACTGGTAGCTCTCTACTTATAGTAGATATTTCTATTACAGTTCTCTCTCTGTTTACATACTATATTTCCTTCAGTATCTATATCTTACTTTACTGCATGATTATATTTTCTAACCTGCTATGAACTGTTGAGATGTACCGTGCTCGCTCCCGTCCTGACTGGACCTGTTGAAAATTTTACAGAGGATGATAAGGAACCCTGTACCCCTTACTTGGAGCTTGCCTAGATGACACTCGCAACCTGGACCCCTGGGGAGGTTCAGACAGCTGCTCAGGATGATACCTTGTATAGTGTAGATAGCTTAGACTGTCCCTTTTTTTCATGTTTAGCTGTTGTCTTACTTTCAGAGTTGTATATTTTAGAGATGTTGAGACTTTGTTATTTCTTTCTGCTGTACCTCAGTTGAGGATTTCTTATCTATTTCCATCATGCTATATTCTACCTTAGATTGTGATTGAGTTGTACCTCTGTGTTGGCCTCCTTATGGAGAGTATTCATATTATGTTAGTTATAGTTTATGACCTAGAACAGCGTTCTACCGCCGACACTGCGGCGTAGGCTGGGCGCTGTTACGTTCTCGTACCCTCACACAGGGTGCAGGTCATGACACTCTGTAATTGACAGCATTGTATTCTCCCACACAGAGCCAAGGGAGGTTGATGTGGATATGATGGATATCAGTCAGAGATTTCCAAAGCTGCTTGCGCTCAGATATGTCGTAGCTCCCATGGACAGCAGAGAAGAGCTACCGGGACTACAACATGGGGTGTTCCACCCAACAGGTTAGCGCCTGCTTTGAGTCATCAATGATGTCGTGCTTCACGTCATCAGCGAGGAGGATCCAGATGTCGTGGCAGCCGACAATAGCGAAGGGGAAACCCAACTGCAGCTGGATAGACTTAATTTTTTTGTGAGAAATTTTGGGTTCGATGATCACCAATATGTCGATGCTGTAGTTTTTCTTGAGGCTTTTTATACGCCGCAAGTTGGGTTTGTTGACAAGACCCCTAACATTGCAGGGTAAGATGTTAAGCATTGAGGTATTAGAGGGGAGGGGCATTGGTAAGTTTAACGGCATATCGGGTGGTCATTGGCGTAATCTCTTTGTTGCGTTTATTGTATAATTTTTTAGTGTTGGAGGAAGTTGGTGCTGGTGACTCAGATCCTTTGTCCTTGTGGAGATCAAAAGTGTCAGCAGTAGGGTGCAGGTAATTCTCTCCATCTATCTCGGCCAAAGGTCCAAAGTAGTTACTCGGACTAGCAAAACCAGCGTCAATCACTTGCTGCAACCTGGCCGCTGATTCAGGGCCTAAGTTGGACAGAGCTTCGACGTAAATGATGACCTCGATGTGAGGATTAGAGAGGGCTGTCGGGTCGAGGTGGTGAATTTCCATGGTGTTATGGGGTTCTGTCTTTGTTGGTGGGTGAGAATGAAGATATTTGTTCGGGTAGAAGCTGGTCAATTTTGTTTGATTCTTTGGTTTCTGGATGTTGACCTCTACCCCTCTCACGGAGAGCGCCTTAGTTCCTGGGGCATCCTTTCCTGTATATATATATATATATATATATATATATATATATCTTTGGTGAGCCCCGAAGATTATATATATATATATATATATATATATATATATATATATATATATATATATATATATATATATATATATATATATATTAGTGTCGTCTTCCTGGTTGTCTTTACTGAGCCCCGAAGATTATATATATATATATATATATATATATATATATATATATATATATATATATATATATATATATATATATATATACTTTTTTTTTTTTTTTTATCCCTAAAAAAGTGGAACACTAGGCAGCTGTTTTCTTTGCCTAACAGATGAGCCGACCCTGCAACCATCTAATCCAGTTGGAGTTTGAACTAATTTGACCCTACTTTTGTTTTGGACTTTGTACAATTAAAGTTAATACATTTTCTTGACTAATTCTTGTAAATAGAAGAATTTCTATGTAGTATATATTTAGTTGTGTACTATATAATATGTTAAATTTGTTGGGAACGCGGTGTGATCCGAACCGGAGTTGGTCCATGAGGTGTGATATTGAATTGGACCCATATGCCTTAAAAGAGAATACTCATGTAAGGCCTGAACCAATTCCAACTATCTACACCACATGATCCCATCTCTAACCAATGTGGGACTAAATACCAACTCCATTGTCATCCCCCATTTGAGCACTCAACCGAAAACAAGATACAACCCAACAATCTCCACCTTAGCTCGTTTTCGCTAACCAAATAACCTTAACACCTTGCTACATTTGTCTGTTTCCGCTAGCCGAACAACCTTAGCACCCCCTGCTACCATTTATTTGTTTCCGTCAGCCGAACAACCTTAGCACTCATTGCTACATTTTATTCGTTCCCGCCAGCCGAGCACCTGGAGATCCAACATATTATCATCTCGATCCATTCGGCTACCTTGAGAAGAGAGCCCGTTTATCTGTGAGTACGCATGAATGTTCAGCTCCATATGTCTCGAACCAATTAAAGTCGTCCAAATTCGTCACGTAACCATGGACTCTGATACCACTTGTTGGGAATGCGGTGTGACCCGAACCGAAGTTGGCTCATGAGCTGTGATATTGAATTGGCCCATATACCTTAAAAGAGAATTCTCATGTAAGGCCTGAACCAATCCCAATTGTCTACACCACAAAATTCCACCTCCTAACCGATGTGAGACTAAATACCAACTCTATTGTCACCTTCCATTTGAACGCTCAACCGAAAACGAGATACAATATAATAAAATTTAAATTTATAAATCTATAAATATAACTAGTTCAATTCAGATTAACCGGTAGAATCCATTTAATCTCGGTCGATCTCCGAATCAATTTTTTAAATATTGATAGAAATAACAACACGACAGAGAACGGTAGCAACAACAAAAATTTATAGAAAAGTGGAATTAAAAATGTTGTGATGGAAGATTTTCCACAAATGATTAAATGTGTATAATTATTATAAGCGCACTAACGGTGGTCCGAAACCCGAACGAGATCTCCCCCTCGACTGCCGGGGCGAGATCTTCGGATCCGACTCCGACGTCCCTTTCTCCGCTTACGTCACCCCATTTCGTTTTCTTAGATTTCCGAAAGTGGCAAAGTTCCCACCTCTTTCAATGCTCGAAATGACGGTGCTGACCTCTCGTGACGTGCGCGACTGACCGTGAGGGGACACGTTTCGTGTCCGGGGCAGCCTGGCAGGTGGTGGACGTGCATGCACCCCCCTGATTCGAGAGAGAGAGAGATAGAAGGGCATTTACGTAAATTCATTTAGGCGTCCATCGTGTGGTGATGGCAATGGCATCAGCGGGAGTGAATGCGGAGTAGATGACGTACGCGTGTGGGCTTCCGTTCTGGCGGGAGTCCAGAAACTCACTCACTGCATGCTGATTGCTATCACTTCTGATTTCTGACCTCGTTCGTGTGTCTGGGTCCCACCACCAGATCTTTAATTTCAACATTTTAAGACTTTTTCTTGGACAAAATAAAAACATGATTGTATTGTTTTTTCAAGAGAAACCGAACATGTACTGAAGTATGAACTATCTTTCTCAAGTTGCACCGTACTATTATGAACTTTAATACTAATTAGTATACAAACTTTTAATTTAATAAACTAAGTTAGACGGCTGATACATTAACGGATTCATGACTTTGGAAAGGAAAAAAAAAAAGTCATTTATCTTGTGTTTGGATGCAACTAGAAAAAAAAGGAGAAATGAAAAATAATTTTCAAAGGAAATAAAAATAAGCAAGAAATGGTTTCCATACCTACATCCACATAAGGATTCACTTTTTCACTCTCACCTAAGGCCATCTCCAATGAAGATTTCTAAATTGGGTTTCTATCCTACTTCTTGTTGTATTATTTTGAATTTTTTTATCCTAATTGGTAGAGTTAATATATAAAAATTGCACATATAAAAAAATACTTACCAATGCGAATTTTTATACAAGCCAATATTAATGATACAAAGCCAATGTTAATTGTACAAGAGATGGAGAATTTCTATAAAAATTTTACATGTAGAAACCCTCGTCGAAAGTCTCTATCCTATATTATAGCCACATATGATAGAAATTATTATAGAAATCTCCATTGTATGGTATTTTTTTTTTTTCTAAAGCCGATTTCTACCATAGAAATAGGGGAGAAAGAAACCAGATGGCCTAAGAATTCATTTTTTTTCTTCCAATTTTGTTGACTTATTCAAATACTGAAATTTTTTTTGGTAAGAATTACAATTTTATAAAGGAAAGGAATTATTAATTTTTGTTCCTTCCGCAAGCCAAACAAGACCATAGACTCTCACATATGCGAAGTACATACATGTTATGGACATTATTTTACCGTCAAATAAACAAATAAAAATATTTTGATCATCCCTTCTCAATTATCTGTCAGTATTACTGGCACCACAAAATACTTTCGACGACGGTACTAATTAGAGGACAACACAATTTATTTTATTTTGCTTTTGGAGACAACATAACTCTCTTTTTGGAAGCAACATATTTTTTTTCTTTCCGCCATCTTTCTACTATTTTCCTCTGCCAATCCTAAACCCTAAATCTTGCAGCAATTGACGACAGAAGTGAGTATAATGAAAGTAAAGTTAAATTTTTCTTCCTTTGTTGGGATGAACAGAAAGTATGTGAAGAAAAAGTATAAAGATTTTTTTTTGTTTATTTATGGATAGAGATATAATTACTATTTAGTTATGGCATTCTCAAATAATAATTTATTGTCACATTTTTTGAGTCATTGGCATTCTCAAATCATAACAAGTCATAATTTATTACTATAGGGTAAAATTTTCTAAAATCATCTCATCTCTCTCCATTTTTCTCGACATTTTTAGTAGGACCCACATAGTTTTTTCCCCTCAAATTCTCCTCCCTCATCTTTTTCCCCTTCCCAAACACCATTAGTTTTGATTTTCCTTATATATTTTTTTTAACTTTTTTCTTCCTCCTTTTTGCCTTTCCAAAAGTACCTTAAGGTTACACCATCACTTTTGATTTTTCTCCCATTTTTTCTCAACTTTTTTCTTCCTTACATTCTTTTCCCTTCCTAAAAGCACCTTAAGTTTAGCCTCTATAGCCATATGCCGCTTTCGACCGAGAACTTAACATTTCTGTAGTGGAGTTGTGAAATCGGCCCAATATCAAGTTCTTATGGAATATTAGGAACCCATGCATGCATAATATAGGTCAGAGTAAATACCATGATATCAAATAAACATTTTTTTAACAAGAAAAAAATTGCAGATCTGTTCATCAATATTATCACAAACAACTACGTGTACCTTCACTTTCCCTAAAACCAATATTGGGAATCAAAAGCACGAGTAAGTCAATCAAAAATCAAATAAGTAATCACACATACATCTCCGGGCTTCGAGAACTTATCCAACTTGTGTTAGTCCCGAAGCAGATCTAAGTGGTAGAATGATTAGAGACAAAGACCTCAAGAAAACAAGTTTGCTCTCTATTCTGAGTAACGATCAGAAATAAAGACTTCTGTGCAAAGAAATTTGTTATTTGTTCTGAGTTATTAAGGACTTCAGCCACTTCAGTGCAAACAAGTTTGCTATCCAGAAAAACCTACAGCCAAGTAAGAAGAAGAAGAAGAAGAAGAAGAAGAAGAAAGAGAATATTTTAACAGCCTTGCTGGAGAGGATGAAAATTATCGTTGCTCAAAGCAAGATTCACCTTTATACGTTCCACTTCCAGAAATCAGCAAGTTCTCGAAGAACCTCTTTAACTCTCGTTAGTCAACTTTTTATGACTCGAACGGGCTCCTTGAACTCAACGGGCTTCCTTTAATTTCTTATTTGGTGTCACTTCCAAAGGAAGCCAGGGAGCCTATATATAGAGTGGAATGAGATAACATTTCTCCTATCCAAGGTGGGACTAAAATACCAATACTCAAAAATAGAGTTTGATATTTTAGATCATCCCTCAATCAGCGTAGTCGTGTGACAGTCCATGCCTATCCCCTATAGGCGCCCGTGTAAGCACGAAGCATCCTTGAGCCCGTGTCCGAGTCGGAGTCCGAACGACAAAAAGTAACATGCTTTCTTGTTTGGAGTTAATCATTTTTTCCTTCTAAAAAATACACCCACATTGCACCCATATGTGTCCCACCACATCTCAACACATGCAAAGCATTATATTGAGATACTCACTTGGTGGCGTAGCTGATGTGGAACTATTTTACACTAGTTCAAAGACAAAAATCCAAACAATCTCCCACATATCTCAATATATGTGGATTAAGCGTTCTCCATAGTGACTGTCCATTATGCATAAGGATAGATGTCGCTTCGATTTGAATCTTTTTGCATGGTTCAAATAATAGTATGATACAAGAATGGACTAAGCCTTGAATTCTGCACCATAGCTGCAATTCTTTCTACCAACATAATAACATTAGTTGTGCTTCCGGTTTCACATTCAAGCCATGTATCCGTCTGGATTCGGTGTATGTATATTAGGTGTCTACAAGCTTACCCTCAAGAGACGACATATATCTCTTTCCATACACTCTAGGTGAGTTCTTTTAAAGAGTCTTGGCATAAAGCCTTTCGCTTCCTTGTAGTGTTATGCCACTATGACATGGCCCAAGGCTGAGGTTATACCTCATCATGGTGTCATACCACTATAGCATGAGGACCCAGCCTCTTTGTAGTGCCAACCAACCTAGCATGGAGCCTTTTGCTTTCTTGCAGTAATATGCTGCAGTGACATGGCTCGCAAAGTCCAGGCTCGACCCTTTCTAGGTACCTCTATGGTGCCACACCATTGTAACATGAGACCAATCATCTTTCTACTATTGTCTACTACTCTTTATTATATAGCATTAGGCCATTTCTCTATGTGCGGTGCTAGGCCGCTGTTACATGGCCTAAAGTCGAGGCTTTACCCTTACGAGGTGCCTCTTGGTGGTGTCACCCCACTGTAGTATTGAGTAATGTGCTCCTTTGTAGTGTTGTGCTAACCGTGCTTCCTGTAAAGTACGTCGGACATTCCAAATGCTCGAAAACTCATTAAGGCTTCTAAGTCATCCTCCTACAGAAGTTTGTTCTATACAAAGAATAAATAGTAGACAACAGTATTTCTGGGTCCGTAATTCCTCAAAGTCTCAAATGACTACCCATTGTTTCTGATATTCTTCCAGTCAATGGTCCTCTCTTGAACCAAAAACTAGATGCCTGATAGATTTTTTTTTGAATCAATAGCATAAAACTTTATGGTAGGATTGTAGAGACACAATATCAGAGATTATAAGAACCCTAATTTTTGGGGTTTCTTTTTTATTTATTTTATATAATTTTTATATATTAGACCATATTTTATTTTTAATTATGACTATAGTAGTATTTTACCATAGCATTGATTTTTGAAGCACAAAAACTATCGATTTCTCAAATCTAATTCCATATAAATTTTGGACAAACCCACCTTCAGTTTGATATATCGTATTCCATTCAAACATGTTATCTTGTGCTATAATTTTTATGTACAAATTTAGGGATAAAATAGTTATTTTAGTTTCTACCGTAAAATTTGAGTAGTTTTTCAAATAGCAATTATGGTCCAACTTCGAACCAAATCATTTTACCTACTATATGATTTTGACCCATTTTGAGCCTACTACTCACATGTCAATGGTGTACTACTCAATTGAGTTTCTATGTGCTAATTATTTTTAAATGACACATTAGACCCATATAGTGTAATTTCGGTGTTAGAATCAATTAGAATTATTTTCAGGACTTAACCCTAGTCAACCCAACTTAGTGGAGACTATCTATTGTTGCCAACCTACAGTGGATCCCATATTAGATTAAATTAATTCAAATTAAGTACAGCCATGTGCCATAAATTCTTACATCTTTGACTCAACCAATCAACCCATCCAAATATAAAAATTCACTAGACCCACCTTGCCATAGTTGGAGATTGGAGGTCCAAACCACAAGCAAATCAACCCAAACCAAATCTATATGAACCCTAACATATAAAATCTCATATTCTTATATTTTAACCTTCAAAAAATTACAGTCCCTCTCTCCATCCATTGCAAAAAATGAAAACCCCTCCCAGCTCAATTCAGCTGCAGTACCTTGTGGCATAACGACAGTTTCGACCCATTTTCGATCTCCGATGACGTCTCACGAATATTTGTTGCAAAGCCAACATGACCCTCTATAATCTGATCAACCCCCTATACGTTCATAATATCATGCCCCGATTCCGTCGAATCGATAGTCGTCCCCCGGACGTGATGCCGTACGAACCTAACTTGCGATCGCACAAGTCATAGTCATAAGGTAATCCGAAATACGAGAATCTAAGAGAGTAAGCAGACAAATTGAATCACACATTAAATAAAGAGAACTTTGATCTTTATTGATAATGGACATCATTTACAGACTTCAGTACAGGACTCATGCCGTACGGGCTACAACATGACTCAATTATAAAAGAGTGCCGATGAGATAGCCGTTCCATACATTGCACACATCACTCAATATACAACAGAGTATTCCAGTGACCTGTAATGGAGGGACGCTGACCCATCTTTCTTGGACAGTTGAGAGTCTTCAAAAGTGGTGTTGCGGAACAAGTCTTCGACGCGTGGCCAAAGCTTCAAAATTATGAACGTTGTCGAGCTAGTTGGCGCGTCCTTCCTGATTCATGGGACCTACAAAGAGCTAGGATCAGTACGATCATATGTACTGGCGAATGGCTAATTAAAATCCAAGCTCTATATTTGATTCAAGCAGTTTTATAAACATGTTAGCTAGCTATTTCTGTGATCTTTCTAACCATCCTGATCGCTTTGCATGTTAACATGTTTTGAGGTAAGCATATGAAATTATATACATTAAGCAGCTATCATATTCATCCCGTGTCACGTACATTAGTTAAGCAGTGAAAGGGTGTGAAGGTCACTGGCAATGTCAAGCCATCATGGACTATAGCTGGGTTAGACGGCGACCCTTTCGTGACGGATAGCGAGTCCTGTGTGAAAGTTCCCGAATAACTCACACCGATGTAAGGCTGGCGCTTGCTATATTCGTTCCTCCCGGACCGAATCGGTTCCTTGGCCTAGGTAACCGTTCGAGTAAACTACACTTTGTCGACAAGTTGTCCAATGACCATTTTACAGAATCTTGAAAAATACTCTCTCTCTCTCTTTTCTAGAGCCTTATCCTTTCTCTTTTAGATGCAAAACTTAGCCTTTCTTTTGAACTTAGTCGATTTACTCACTTAGCCATATCGTTGCGATAAATATTAATCGATTCATTCATTGTTTTGCATAGGGTAAGTAGAATTGTATAAGAAAGCATATTTTCCATTTTTAATATCAGCAGTTTGATAGCAAGTATTTCGTGAAGAATCGTGCTATAATTTTCTTGATTCTATACTATGCTGACAAATATTTCATTTAACTTCATATTGCTTTTGAAACAGAGGGACGAGGCGAAGGAGCTCAGTCACTCGCCTTAGACTTGCTTCAGGCGAGGGACTGGTTGGCTATGCTGACGTCGCCTACGCGATCACCTGCAATCACATAAGCAACTTATTAGAAAACTGTGTAATTTATGGAATTTTGATATTAATGCGAAGCTCGAAAACGCAAGTCACAAAAATCCATCAGAAACATTCACGAAAAGCACATTCACGAAAACTAAAGCCAAAGCCAAATTAAGTACGACATGAAAACCAGAGCAACGGGAGGTCTCTCCCGACTCAGCCGTATAGCCAATCCTTGAGACACAACCCTCTGAATATGGGACTTTATTCCGGAGAAGCCATTCCTCAATGGAGAATGGATCTTAATTCAACCGTTTCTGTTCGACCGATTCGGCCGATTCCGACAAATCGATCCCGGCCGAATCGATAGCGACAGTGTTCCTTTCTCGTGCATCCCATAGACGAAAATGGGGCACGATGTAGGGACGGGGCACTACACCATAACCAACTAATAAAAAGTTTTTTCCTCTACTAGAACAATAAAGGAAATTTCTCCTTCATTTCCGATTCAAGCTCCCACGTCGACTCTTTGACCGAATAGTTACTCCAGAGTACGCAGACGAGAGGGATCGCTCGATTTTGCAGCAGCTTATCCTTGCGTTCTAAGATATGAACTGGCTCTTCAACGTAGGATAAATCGAACTTCAGCTCCAGCTGGCCAAAATCTACCATATGGCTAGGGTCGTGGACGTACTTTCGCAACTGAGAGACGTAGAAGACATTGTGTACATCTTCTAGCACCGGTGGTAGGGCAATTTTATAGGCCACTGGGGCAACCCTCTCGAGTATTTCGAACGGCCAAACGAATCTGGGACTCAATTTTTCCTTCGCACTGAACCGAGTAACTCCTCGCATGGACGACACTTTAAGAAATACGTGATCACCTTCTTGAAACTCAAGGTGTCGACGATTGTCACGACCGGCACCCGGATATACGGGTACGAATACGTGGGCCACATCCAGCCTACGCCGCGGTATCGGCGGTAGAATGCTGTCAAGTATACTATACTAACTACAACATCTAAGATCCATATCTATAAAATGTACTCATGTCACATCACGAAAACTAAGGAAGATAAGACAAGAAATAATTACAATATCACTAGAACAACTAGAATCTACAATGATCATAAGACAGAAAAATAAAGAAGGAACAACAAGACTAACTAAGGATAACTACCAGACAACTCACATAGAAGAATAGTGAGATCCACCTCAGCTAGCAATATCATGAAGTCCAAAACTGAGGGCACAACTACTCCTAAAATTTTGTCAACATATCCAGCCAGGATGGAACGAGCACAAATCTCAAATAATAGTTCTAATTAGACGATATTGAAAATATAGCAGTAAATAGAGAGAATATACAAAAAATCATAAAATGTACATGTGAGTATCATGGCAAGGTAAGCTGTAAATCTAGAGCTAGAACAAGACAAGTAAAACTGATCATGGCATGTACAAGAATCAAGAATCATCTATCCAAGTGTGCGAGTACTAGTTTCGACATGTGGCCGGCTTGGGTCTGCACAAGGTCTACTGATCAGGCCAATCATACGTAGAGTGTAAGATTGGCTAGCATTCAAGGTCAACAAGAATAAACAAGGCGGATAATGACCATATATCTACACTAGTGCTCCCCGTCCCCGACTAGTATAGTGGATCCAACTATGACACATCATGACATGCGATTCTCCGAGAGGGTAGCTAGCCTTCGCAGGAATCGTGTCTATACAATGCACAAGGAACAAGAAGACTTGCACAAGATATACCAAGGAAAGCGAGGAATAACATCTCATGACGGGATCCAGAGAAATACCAATCCGTGTGAATAATGTGTCAAGAGAACAAAGGTATCTACACTAAATACAAGAAACATAAACGATATCATAAAATAGAATTATTATCAGAGAATGTACTCGCCTGTGATCTGGTGGAATATGTCAACTGGTCCAAGAACAGTGCCTCGAGGACCTATAGGTGGAATACTGTATCAATATAAGGGTTTGGAAGTAAAATCAAGTCATACTAAGTCAAACTAGGTCAAGACAAGTCAAAGCAAGTCAAACTAGATCAATCTAAGTCAAGGGTTGACTTACAGTTAACTTCTGGTCAACTGGTCAACTCTGGTCAACCCTAGGTCAACTCGGGTCAAACTCGACTAATGTTGACTAACAGTTGACTTTGGGTCCACTGGTCAACTCTGGTTCAGTTCTAGTCAATTGTAGGCTACGGTTGACTTCCGATTGACTTTGGTCAAAATAGTCAACTGTGGTCAACCATGGTCAAAACTAGTCTAACCTAGGTCAAATGTTGACTCTACTTCGACGTTTTGGTCAAATTAGTCAACCATAGTCAAACTGGGTCAAAGCTAGTCTCTACAAACATCTACAGGGTCAACACATTCAATTTCAGTGGTTGTGAAATCACTAGAATCGAAGGATCTTAAAATACCACAAAGGAGAAGGATTATAATAATAGGGTAAAAACCTACAGATGTTGTCGGATGATAAAATAAATATCACCAACGTGTCCAGAATGGTCAAATCAGCTAGGATAGCCTGTCCAAAAGTCCAATTTGGACACAGGGGAAAAATGGTAATTTCGGATCAAAATGATGTCCGCCGTTAGACATACTTTGCACCGTAAAACGTGCCAAAATAAAAGTGCACAAAACCTAACAAATTATATGTCCACGAATTCAAAATGACGATACGAACCCTACGGTATATCCAGAATTGGATTCCGTTGATCCGATCTCAAATTGGTCCGTTGACTAGGACATTAAAATTTCGATTTGCACGAAAAAGCGTGCCGGAGCTAATGTCCTCAAAACTCAGTAAATTATATGTCAACGAGTCGAGAATGACGATACGAACTCAAAGGTATATCCGGAATTGGATTCCGATGAGCCGAACTCAAAATGACCCGTTGACCCAGAAAGTGGGATCCGCTTTGCACCGAAATGCGTGCCAGGGCCCACGTTCTCCAAATCTAAAAAACTTTATATGAAAATAGGCTAGAACGATGCCACGAGTCTACTGGTGGTGTCATAAATTGAATCCGGAGTCCCGGGTTCAAAAATGGAATTTTACAAGTACAATACTAAGAATTTGAACGGCCAACTTTGGCATCGAATTCGATCGACCTAACAAGCTCAAAATGAAATGAAATCTAAAGGGGACAGGAAGAGGGTTATACCAGCTGTGCACCAGAACTGGTAGCGCATAAAACGGAGCTGATACGGCAAAGATACGAACCCGCGAAGTTGGCATCGCAAAACTGTCCAAAAACAGTACAAATTAAAACGTCAACTTGGTGGCCGGTTTTGATGTATCAAACGACGAAATTAACGGTTCAAACTTGACAGAGGTGAAGAGGGATATATCAAGATTGAGAAGGAGCAAGAAGTTTGCCGATCCAACGGTCGGATCTCCCAGAAAAAGCATATGAAGTCGCTGCGATGGAGCGCGAATTCTGGAATTTCTCCGCGCGTGCGTCGACGGAACTCCGAGTAAAACGCTGAAATCGCCTAGACGGCGCGTCCTGGAGGACGTTGGACGCCACAGGGTGGTCGCCAAGGGGGTCGGGGCCAGCCACGCGGTGGGGCGCGGCCGGAGACCTCGCCGGCGGCGGCTGCTGGCTGCGGCGGCGCACGCGCGCGCGCGGTTGCAGCTGCAGCATCGCGTGCTGCTGCGTTTACAGCTGCTGCGCTTGTCGTGCTTCTGGTCGGGGGGGGTTCGTCGGCCTGGCGCGGTGGCTGCCCGACGGGGCACGGCGGCGGAGCGGAGGTGTACGGATGGGTGATGGAGATGATGATGAAGGTGGTGGTATGGTGATGGTGGGTTGAAGAAGATGATGATGATGATGAGTAGAAGGAGAAGGAGATGAAGAAGAACTTAGAAGAAGAAGATGAAGAAGGAGTTGAGGGGAGGGGGTGTTCGGCCATGGCATGGCTTGATGTTGCTGGTGATGGTGGTGTGTTTATTTGGAGAGGAGAGAGAAAATAAGTTGTGTGTGTGTGTGTGATATTAATGAAAGAGGGAGAGAGAGAGAATGTGAGATAGAGAGGGGGGCTGTTGCTCGTACAGCAAGTGGGGGGTTAGTGAAGATGGGAGAGAGAAAAAGTATGAGTGTTTGTGTGTATATAAATATATAAAGAGTGTGAGAGAGATAGATATGTGTGTGTTAGTATATAAATAATATAGAAAGTGAGAGGAAGAGAGAATAAAGATATTTAGAGAGAGAGGGAGATATTTTTAGAGAGAGGGTGGGGAAGGTCGGCTGTGTATAGGAGGAGTTAGGAGAGAGAGTGAGGGTTTTAAATATGGAGAGAGAGGGTGAGTGTAATATATACATATATATATATAAGATATTTAAGAAAGAGAGATTTAATGAGAGAGAGGGAATAGATATTTTTAAAATAAAAAAAATAGAAAAATTATGTGGGGTAATTGGGCAGTCATGAAAGAACAATATGGAGCTTGGGCTCGGGTCCGGTCGAGCCGAGTCGGGTCAAAATTGGACAGGAGGCAATAATTGAATTAAAATGGGTATTTAAAATCATGGGTAAATAAGTAGCATGTGGGGGGCTCAAATAAATGGGACACCCGTGTTAGGCGGGTAGTAGGCTTCATGTGGGCAATGTCCATATTTGGGGTCGACTAGATTGGGTCGATGTCGGGTCCCGAAATTAAATTGAAAATTAAATCAGGTTTTACGGTAGATAATTAATTGGCCTAAATTGACCCGAAAGTTGTGCGAAGGAAATGAAGTACAAAATAGAGTGTCTGAGTGGGACACGAAGGTCATGGTTGAAGAGCGTCTCGAGTAGATCAGGCATGACAAGTTGGTTCTGAAAAAACGACTGGTCTGGTGCTCGTAAATTAAAAGTCACGGTAACGTGCATATAAGGATCCAGGAAAAGAGTGGGAATTCAATTAATAATTAAAATGGTCTAAATTGACCCGAACTTGCGCGAAGCAAAAAGAGTACAAGGGAACAAGTTCGAGTGGGACATGAAATATCAATATGAAGATAATCTCGTATACTACAAACTCCAAGAAGGAAGTTTCCAGAGACTGGCATCCCTGATGCTCTAGAATTCTAAGTCACGATAAAGAGCATTAAATCAAATAATAATCAAATAATAATATTTATTCAAAATAATTGATTTATAAAATTGAAAAAAATAAGCCCTAAATTTAGGGGCTTACAATCCTACCCACCTTATAAAAATTTTGTTCTCGAAATTAAAATTATCTAATAGGTCAAGCTAAAATATGCAACTGCTTTGGCTACAGTACTAAATCTGCTACCCTGGTGATCATCCATGTTGTTTCTCTCTACAGGTATTTTGGTTCAGGTTCTTCAAGCTTCTTCCATAAAAACTATGTCATTTTACCCCTAGAATCTTCATATCAATAAGAACCTTTACATATACTCTAATATATAGGTCATCTTCGAGATACGTATATATCAACAATGATTGGCCATCAACCAAAATTCTAATCTCAATAGCAATTTATTTGTTTCCTTATCCCATCCTAAGTATCTTTATCCTACTAATCACAAGCTCCATGAACTTATACATTCAAAATCTATTCTGGGCATTGAGCCTTCTCTCTTTTACTCAAGAACTCCTGAATATAAACCCTCAAATCTAAGCACAAGATTCTAGTCCTAAATCCGTAGTCGCTAAATATAGAATTTCATTACTCCTTCTTAGATACCTTAAAACCAATCTATACTATCAAACTAATCATTCTTAATGGTTTCTAAGTCCACTATAGTCAGTCAGTCATATCTGTCCTATAAGCTTAACCCAATGAATCCCCAAGAAAATATACTCATCACAATCACACATAATAACGTATTATAGTTATACTACAGAATCTGTTAACTAGGTCTGGCTACCCAATCATCAAAATAGAAGGTAACAGGGCCTAACACTGGGTCTAGCAATCCATATCAACATTCAACCAAGGTAAGGGTCAAGAAAGATAGGAAAGATTGTCGAAATATTTTCAAAAATAGTACGAGGCCAAACGAGATGCATAGGACGTAGTCAAAGTAAAACTCAAGAACCATATACCTCCGTAATTATGTCACATGAAGTTACTATCGTGCTAGTGTGCATCTAGCTGCGATTAACTTCCTTGTTCCAGAATACGACGGATGGCTGCAGTGCACAGCTGCCACGCCAGATAATATAGGTTTCTGAACTTAACTTGGCTAATATCCGTGAAATATTTCCAAACAATTTTGCAAAAATAAGGAGAAGATGTTAGTCAAAATGCTTAGGGAGTGGTCCAAGTAGAATTTGAGAAACATATTTAACCATGATGTCATTTTCCGAAGTCATGCCTCGCTAGTATTTCTGTCACCCCCGTTTTTCGTTCTACATATTTCCAGTATACGTATACGGAATCCTGACATGTATTTTTATTTTTCCTGCCTGGCTAGCTAATTTCAGTTTAATCTTGATTAGGTTCATCATAGCATGTAATGGTTTACTTGGTTTATGTTAGGATGGCTCGGTTTTAATTGGTTTGGGTTGGTTTGGTTTGGTTTAAAGTGTGTTGGAACACCTTAGCCTATGTTCCACCCTCAACACACCACATCCCACCCTCATAAAACTCTACCAACACTCTCTCTCTTCATTACTTCCTCCATTAACTTCTTCTTCTTCCTCCACCCAACTCTCCACACCCATAGGCAAGTGCAACTTGCTTCTACAAGAGAGCCATTTTATTGTTCCATTAGCTTCTCTCCATGTTTCTATGGCACATTAGAACTTGTCATTTTTCATTTTGAGGCTTTAAATCTTGTAGATCTAGAAATTTGTTATTTTCGGATTTGGTGGTTTTGATCTATCAAACTTCCTTATTTTCAAGTTTTGATTGTTTCATGTGGTGGGAAATTTTCTTCTACCCAATTTTGACCTTTGAAAAGTTGGATTTGGACTTGTCTTGACCAAGTTATGAACCTTGAAGCTTTGGTTTAACCATGGAGTTCTTGCTGGTTTGAAGAAGACAGTGAGCAGTGTGCAGAGCTTTTTAGCTTACGCCATTGAGCCGCAGCCTTGAGTACGCTCCATGTTGGAAGCATGACTTTTGCCTTGAGTACGCTCCCTGTTGGAAGCGTAACTTTTGCCTTGAGTACGCTCCCTGTTGGAAGCGTGACTTTTGCCTTGAGTATGCTCCCTGTTGGAAGCGTGACTTTTGCCTTAAGTATGCTCCCTGTTGGAAGCATGACTTTTGTCTTGAGTACGCTCCCTGTTGGAAGCGTAACTTTTGCCTTGAGTACGCCTCCTGTTGGAAGCGTGACTCTTGCGTACGCAGCCTTGAGTATGCCTCCTGTTGGAAGCGTGACTCTTGCGTACGCAGCCTTGAGTATGCCTCATGTTGGAAGCGTGACTCTTGCGTACGCAGCCTTGAGTACGCCTCCTGTTGGAAGCATGACTCTTGCGTACGCAGCCTTGAGTACGCCTCCGGTTGGAAGCGTGCCCTGGTACGCAGACTTGAGCGTGCCCTGGTACGCAGACTTGAGCGTGCCCTGGTACGCAGACTTGAGCGTGCCCTGGTACGCAGACTTGAGCGTGCCCTAGTACGCAGACTTGAGCGTGCCCTGGCTTGAGCGTACGCTGTCTTGAGCGTATGCATGACCCTTGCGTACGCTGTCCTGAGCGTACGCTACCTCTTGCTCCCCCCACTTGAGTGCCTTATGTCCTCATATTCCCCTTTTATGAATTTGCAGCCATTTTATATCCTTACGTCTTTGATGTAAACTTGACATGAACCCGATATGATCATGACAGTATTTATGAATGTTAATCGGACCAAGGCTTACTGATGGAATTGTATGATTAGTGACCCGCCGTGGTGCACTCTTGACCAGTAATTTGACATGATAAATCTTGATGGTGGTCCGTCGTGACGTACCCTTGCCTTGATAAGTATCAGATTAAGTAGCATGACATGATGGTGATCCGTTGTGGTGCACCCTTGACAAGTAATCTTGACACGATATCCCTGATACGCTGTCGCGACGGCTAACTTGAC
Source organism: Iris pallida (assembly GCA_029216955.1). Classification (NCBI taxonomy): domain Eukaryota; kingdom Viridiplantae; phylum Streptophyta; class Magnoliopsida; order Asparagales; family Iridaceae; genus Iris; species Iris pallida. Next base: position 914,107 of record JANAVB010019800.1, on the reverse strand, counting down.
ATGCTAAGTGAATTCTTGACACCGTGGGTGATTGTATTGAATGTGCTTGTGTAAGCAACCAGTCTTGTCTCGTATCATGTCTAGGACATGCATTCCTGGTTACCACGGTCAGGGATTCATACGGAATCTGACTAGGTTGATGACTAGATTGATCAAGTAGAGTATATAGAGAGGTATTCCGGCTACAAGCAATCCCGTTATCTGGGCGCCTTCCTTGATGGACTTGTAGCCTGCCGACGAGTAGGGCACATTTCCAGCTCACTGCTATGTGGGGCACTACATGAAACGATTACTATGCACACTGTCATGTGTTGCATCTAAGTCACCTTACAAGGCATGATAATCTGGATAGTCTGCAGGGCTTGTGGCCGTAGGCGTACCTCATTGCATCTTGGTGGTAACTAAGCTTGTGATAACCCTAGTTAGTTAAGTATCAAGCTGTACTCTTTGTTTGGCCGTGAATGATGGATGGAGTCCTATCTTGTCTAGTCTTGCCTAGATCCAGTACATGGATATCTCCGAACATGCTTGTTTATGATTTACTTTATCGATAATTGGTTCGAGGCTAAGTTCTGTTCAGGTGAAGGGTTACAACTCCGGTCCTTGTTTGGTTTACGGGTTGTAACTTGGTTACCGGAATAGTCCTTTAGTTATCTTATCGTTTATCATCATGTTTTCTTTAATTCATGTCTTATGTTATTTCACCTATGATTTATGTGCTGACATGCTGGTTTTAGTTCTTAAGTGAAGCCTCCTTTGTGGCACTTGCTCTTTTTGGGGTCTGACCCAGCTGGTTTTGTATGACCAGATTTTGGAGCAGCTACCGAGGATCTCCCACCCTTCCTGCCAGATGGTGAATACTAGAAGGAATCCCGGCAACGAGTGGGTTTTATTTTGCCCTCCCACTCCCTTGTAAAAATATTCTTTTGAGGCGTTTAGCCGCCGAGCAAGTGTTAGCTCGTTTGCAACTTTATTTACTGTCTGCCTACGGACTGTAGCATAATTGACAAATCCTAGGGTTGATCATGTATGACTTAAACTCTTGCTAGTCTTCGTATTTTGTATGACTAGCTTCATGATCATCTGAATATGTAATGTATGGGACGCCTTACCTTGTATGTCTGATGATCTACCATCTTGTTATATCTACTTGTTGCTTGAGATTGAGACACTAGGCTTGTTATTGACCCTAAGAGACTGATGGCTTGTAGTAAACCCTCATGCATCTAGACAGCCGTGACCGTATTGCGATGTGAGATTCACTTCAATGTACGTAGCTGGCTGTGTCTGTCCCCCGCTCTCCAGTATTCTGGTTCTGGGGCGTGACACGGTTCAAGTGGTGGCCCATGCAGGTCTTGTAGATCAAGACGTGTGAGGGTTTTACCGGATAGATGTCTCAATCAGCACTCGCCTTTGACCTCTACTCGTGCCTTCTGACCTTCTGATCTTTCAGAATCCTTGACCTGATCACTTGTTTATATCTTCGATCTATCATGGTCCTTTCTTATTATTCCTTATGTCGTTTCCTTCAGCGGCATTGTTCCTGGTCCTTCCGATCAGCAAGGTGGAGCACCTCCAGTAGACCAGCAGCAACCTGGAGACCAAGCCCAGCACTCTGGAGTGGCCTTCCGAGTCATGCATTTCGGGGACCCCGAGCCCCCAGTTCAGCTAGTCCAGCCTGCAGAGCCTGACGATGGCACCTTGGTGGGTCTCATCAGGACATTGCTTGTATCTCAAGATCGTCGAGGCGATGCCCTGTACCAGACAGTACAGGATGCCATGGGCCGTGTTGGTTATCAAGGGAACAGTGCGGCTAGCAGTTTCAAGCGCCTCAACCCTCCCTTCTTTGATGGGAGTGAAGACGCTATTGCAACCGATGCGTGGCTCCAGGACATTGAGATTATCTTAGATGCAGCCAAGACTCCAGAAGGAGAGAAGGTAGCTTTGGTACGTCTACATTTATTGGACCTAGCCCGTACCTGGTGGGCGATGATGGCAGTTGGTTTGGCAATGCATGTTCTGTGGGCGGTATTCAGTGACAAGTTTCATATCAAGTACTTCGATGCTGTGGCTCGACATGACCTACAGACAAAATTTACCAATCTCAGGCAGATGAGCAGGACGGTCGATGGATATACGGCCGAGTTTTCAAGACTGAGTCGGTTTGCTCCCACTTTGGTGGCAACCGAGTTTGATCGAGCGCAGCGGTTCCAGCAGGGACTCCACCTAGAGATCATTCTAGCAGTGGAGCAGTTTGAGCATCAGACCTTTGATGCTGTTTTGCGGGCAGCTAAGAGGCATGAGTATACATCGCAGAGAATTGTAGACAGAACTGGAGGACGAAAGCGGTCCCATGGTCAGATGATCCAGTCTTCAGCCCCAGCCTCGGCAGCTAGGGCCTTGATCATTGGGGCTCCGAGGAGGGCAACCTCAGTTACGTCGGTTCAGCATTTGACTCCGACGTATCCTCCGCAGCAGAAGCGGAGGAAGTCTTCCATAATGGGCTGCACTCATTGTGGAAAGCCAGGGCATGTAGTGTCAGAATGTCGCCGAGCACAAGGATTGTGTTTGGCTTGTGGGGCACCGGATCACATGATAGGGTCCTGTCCCCAGAGAGCCGGTTCATCCTCATTGGCCCAGACTAGTCCCTCAGTAAGGGGACCAGCACCAGTACAGCAGCAGCAGTATCAGCCTCCGAGGCCATTGCCGCCTCAGGCTCAGACATTCCAGCAGCAGCGACCGCAGCAGAATGTCCAGGTCCAAGCTCAGGTTCAGAACCGCCAGAGAGGTTTCCAGCAGAGGGGACCAGCACCCAGAGGGTACGGTCAAGCGATGGCCTTGACCATAGAAGAGGAGTTGGCATCAGGTGAGGTGGTGGCAGGTACCATTCTCGTCAACTCTTTTCCTGCATCAGTATTATTTGATTCAGGTGCATCGCATTCATTTATGTCTGCACGATTCGTGACACGGATAGGACTGGAGCCCGAGTCATTATCAGTAAGGCTCAATATACTTACTGGTAACGGACTTGTGGGTGTAGATAGGGTGTTTTCCTCATGTCGAATCGTAGTCAGCGGTAGAGAGTTTCCCGCTAGGTTGATAGAGTTTTCGATGGTCGATTATGATGTGGTCCTAGAAATGGATTGGTTGAGGGACCAGTATGCTAGTATAGATTGCCATATCGGCAAGATTATTTTTAGTATTCCCGGTGAGCCAGAGTTTTCATTTTCTCGAGGCGGAGTAGAACCTTCTTCCCCAGCATTGCGGATGGCCGTAGCAGCAGCAGTTCAGTTTCCCAGAGTTGTAGAAGAGTTTTCTGACGTATTTCCCGAAGAGCTTCCAGGTATGCCCCCAGAGAGAGAGATAGAATTTACTATCGATTTGATTCCAGGGACGGCATAGTGTCAGAGAGAGTCTATAGGATGGCACCATCAGAGTTGGAGGTCCTGTACAAGATGATTGAAGAACTTAGAACCAAGGGATTCATTCGTGCTAACGGATCACCTTGGAGAGCTCCGATGCTTCTTATGAAGAAGAAGGATGGTACGTCAAGATTATGCGTTGATTATCGTACCTTGAACTCTGTAACCATTAAGAACAGATACCCTTTACGAAGGATAGATGATTTATTTGATCAGCTCAGGGGAGCGACAGTGTTCTTGAAGATTGACTTACGGTCAGGGTACCATCAGATCAGAGTCAGAGAGCAGGATATCCCGAAGACAGCATTCAGATCTAGGTATGGACATTGGGAGTTCCTTGTTATGCCATTTGGAGCGACCAATGCGCCGGCCGTATTCATGGACCTCATGAATCGTATATTCATGCCCTATTTAGACCAGTTCGTGATAGTGTTCATAGACGACATCTTAGTCTATAGCAAGAACGAGGCAGAGCATGAGCAACATCTTCGTGTAGTTCTTCAGATTCTCAGGGAGCACCAGTTGTACGCGAAGTTCAGTAAGTACAAGTTTTGGTTGGATCGTATCTCGTACTTGGGTCACATCATCCCCAGAGGTGGAGTGGAAGTTGACCCCCAGAAGATAGTGGCCATAGAGACATGGCCAGTACCTAGCACCGTTGCAGAAGTTCGGAGTTTCCTCGGATTGGCCGACTATTACCGATGCTTTATGTCAGACTTTGCTCGGATTTCAGCACCGCTGACGCAGTTGATCCGTAAGGATGTGCAATTTGCTTGGACAGCAGAGTGTCAGAGTTCATTTGAGAAGTTGAAGCAGAGATTGATGACGGCCCCATTCTTACTCTTTCCGACGGGACGGAAGGATTTTTAGTTTATTGCGACGCATCCGGCAAGGGATTAAGATGTGTCTTGATGCAGCATGGTAAGGTAGTCGCTTATGCGTCACGTCAACTTCGTGACCATGAGAGGAATTACCCAACCCATGACCTAGAGTTAGCAGCCGTAGTTTTTGCATTAAAACTTTAGAGACATTATTTGTATGGAGATCGGGTGGAGATTTTCACCGACCACAAGAGTCTGAAGTATGTGTTTACCCAGAAGGATCTTAATATGCGTCAGAGGAGATGGCTAGAGCTACTTATGGATTATAACATTAGCTTGCAGTATCATCCTGGGAAGGCCAACATGGTAGTAGATGTATTGAGCAGGAGAGCCGGAGTTTATTTTCTAACGACGCAGCCAGAGTTGTTAGCAGATCTTCAGAAGATGGGTATTGAAGTTGTTCTTCCTTCCAGTGTGGCATTAATGGCCAGTATGCAAGTTCAGTCCAGCATAGTTGAGAGGATCAAGTTAGCTCAGTCCACGGACTCTAAGCTTCAGCGGCTTAGGACAGAATGTGTGGCAGGACAGAGACTAGAGTTATGCATTCATGAAGATGGTACACTCCGACATAGAGGCGTCTTTGTGTACCCAGTGGTAATATCAGACAGGAGATCATGGCAGAAGCCCACAGTTCTCAGTATTCCATTCACCCCGGCGGTACGAAGATGTATCGTGATATTCGGCAGCATTTTTGGTGGAATGGCATGAAGAGGGAGATAGCCCGGTTTGTCTCTCGTTGTTTAGTTTGTCAACAAGTTAAGGCTGAACATCAGAGACCAGCTGGACTTCTTCAACCTTTACCGATTTCGGAATGGAAATGGGAGCACATTACCATGGATTTTGTAACTTGATTACCTAGATCTCCAGCTGGGAGGGATGCCATCTGGGTCATAGTTGATCGTCTCACGAAGGTAGCTCATTTTCTTCCTTTCAGAATCGGTCAGTCGATGGATCAGCTTGCAGAGATGTACCTCAGGCAGATAGTCAGATTGCATGGAGTGCCAGTCAGTATTGTGTCCGACAGAGATTCGAGATTCACCTCGCACTTTTGGCGGAGTCTTCAAGAGAGTTTGGGGACTCGTCTCAAGTTCAGCTGAGCCTACCATCCGCAGACAGATGGTCAGTCAGAACGCACGATCCAGACTCTTAAAGACATGCTGCGGTCATGTACACTCGACTTCGGTGGTTCGTGAAAAGATCACCTGCATCTCGTAGAGTTCTCGTACAATAACAGTTTCCAGGCTAGTATCCAGATGGCACCTTTCGAGGCCTTGTACAGCAGGAAGTGCAGGTCTCCTTTAGCTTGGGACGATATCGGTGAGAGGCAAATGCTTGGACCAGAGATGGTGACGCGGACTATTGAGGTGGTCAGACGAGTCAGAGATCATCTTCGAGTCGCCCAAGATCGCCAGCGTCATTGGGCCGATTCTCATCGGCGTCCCCTTGAATTTTCTGTCGGCGACCACGTATTCCTTAGGATCTCGCCCACCCGTGGCGTCATTCGATTCGACGTACGGAGAAAGCTCAGTCCTAGGTATATAGGGCCGTTTGATATTCTAGAGCGAGTAGATGATGTATCCTATCGTCTCGCTCTTCCGCCGTCGTTACGTGAGGTACATGATGTCTTTCATATATCCCAATTACGATGGTATATCCCGGATCTGAGTCATGTCCTTGATCATTCAGAATTGGTTGTTGGTACCAACCTTTCGTATGAAGAGAGACCCGTATCCATATTGGACCGGAGGAAGAAGATACTCAAGAACAAGACTATCAAGTTAGTCCGTGTTGCTTGGGGTCATCACTCTTTGGGTGAGTCAACATGGGAGCGTGAGGATGATATCCGATCGCGATATCCTGACCTGTTTGACTCGTAAGGTATAATGTCTTCTTATGCCTTATGCTTAAGTTTCTTGCTTGCATGAATGATTGCTTGATTGACTACTAGTTCTGCATTGTCTGTAATTGATATAGCTTGCTCGACATCTCTAGCCTCTTGATTAAATTCTGAGGACGGAATTCTTTTAAGGTGGGTAGAGTTGTCACCCCCATTTTTCGTTCTACGTATTTCCAGTATACGTATACAGAATCCTGACATGTATTTTTATTTTTCCTGCCTGTCAAGCTAATTTCAGTTTAATCTTGATTAGGTTCATCATAGCATGTAATGGTTTACTTGGTTTATGTTGGAATGGCTCGGTTTTAATTGGTTTGGGTTAGTTTGGTTTGGTTTAAAGTGTGTTGGAACACCTTAGCCTATGCTCCACCCTCAACACACCATATCCCACCCTCATAAAACTCTACCAACACTCTCTCTCTTCATTACTTCTTCCATTAACTTCTTCTTCTTCCTCCACCCAACTCTCTATACCCATAGGCAAATGCAACTTGCTTCTACAAGAGAGCCATTTTATTGTTCTATTAGCTTCTTCCTATGTTTCTATGGCACATTAGAACTTGTCATTTTTCATTTTGAGGCTTTAAATCTTGTAGATCTAGAAATTTGTTATTTTCGGATTTGGTGGTTTTGATCTATCAAACTTTCTTGTTTTCAAGTTTTGATTGTTTTATGTGGTGGGAAATTTTCTTCTACCCAATTTTGACCTTTAAAAAGTTGGATTTGGACTTGTCTTGACCAAGTTATGAACCTTGAAGCTTTGGTTTAACCACGGAGTTCTTGCTGGTTTGAAGAAGACAGTGAGCAGTGTCCAGAGCTTTTTAGCTTACGCCATTGAGCCGCAGCCTTGAGTACGCTCCCTGTTGGAAGCGTGACTTTTGCCTTGAGTACGCTCCCTGTTGGAAGCGTGACTTTTGCCTTGAGTACACCTCCTGTTGGAAGCGTGACTCTTGCATACGCAGCCTTGAGTACGCCTCCTGTTGGAAGCGTGACTCTTGCGTACACAGCCTTGAGTACGTCTCCTGTTGGAAGCGTAACTCTTGCGTACGCAGCCTTGAGTACGCCTCCGGTTGGAAGCGTGCCCTGGTACGCAGACTTGAGCGTGCCCTGGTACGCAGACTTGAGCGTGCCCTGGTACGCAGACTTGAGCGTGCCCTGGCTTGAGCGTACGCTGTCTTGAGCGTACGTATGACCCTTACGTACGCTGTCCTGAGCGTACGCTACCTCTTGCTCCCCCCACTTGAGTGCCTTATGTCCTCATATTCCCCTTTTATGAATTTACATCCATTTTATATCCTTACGCCTTTGATGCAAACTTGATATGAACCCGATATGATCATGACAGTATTTATGAATGTTAATCGGACCAAGGCTTACTGATAGAATTGCATGATTAGTGACCCGCCGTGGTGCACTCTTGACCAGTAATTTGACATGATAAATCTTGATGGTGGTCCGTCGTGACGCACCCTTGCCTTGATAAGTATCTGATTAAGTAGCATGACATGATGGCGATCCGTCGTGGTGCACCCTTGACAAGTAATCTTGACACGATATCCCTGATACGCTGTCACGACGGCTAACTTGACATGCTAAGTGAATTCTTGACACCGTGGGTGATTGTATTGAATGTGCTTGTGTAAGCAACCAGTCTTGTCTCGCATTATGTCTAGGACATGCATCCCTGGTTACTACGGTCAGGGATTCATACCGAGTCTGACTAGGTTGATGACTAGATTGATCAAGTAGAGCATATAGAGAGGTATTCCGGCTACAAGCAATCCCATTATCTGGGCGCCTTCCTTGATGGACTTGTAGCCTGCCGACGAGTAGGGCACATTTCCAGCTCACTGCTATGTGGGACACTACATGAAACGATTACTATGCACACTGTCATGTGTTGCATCCAAGTCACCTTACAAGGCATGATAACTCTAAGCTTGAACCTTGCGTCTGGATAACCTGGATAGTCTGCAGGGCTTGTGGCCGTAGGCGTACCTCATTGCATCTTGCCAGTAACTAAGCTTGTGATAACCCTAGTTAGTTAAGTATCAAGCCGTACTCTTTGTTTGGCCGTGAATGATGGATGGAGTCCTATCTTGTCTAGTCTTGCCTAGATCCAGTGCATGGATATCTCCGGACATGCTTGTTTATGCTTTACTTTATCGATAATTGGTTCGAGGCTAAGTTCTGTTCAGGTGAAGGGTTACAACCCCGGTCCTTGTTTGGTTTACGGGTTGTAACTTGGTTACCGGAATAGTCCTTTAGTTATCTTATCGTTTATCATCATGTTTTCTTTAATTCATGTCTTATGTTATTTCACCTATGATTTATGTGCTGACATGCTGGTTTTAGTTCTTAAGTGAAGCCTCCTTTGTGGCACTTGCTCTTTCTGGGGTCTGACCCAGCTGGTTTTGTATGGCCAGATTTCGGAGCAGCTACCGAGGATCTTCCACCCTTCCTGCCAGATGGTGAACACTAGAAGGAATTCCGGCAATGAGTGGGTTTTATTTTGCCCTCCCACTCCCTTGTAAAAATATTCTTTTGAGACGTTTAGCCGCCGAGCAAGTGTTAGCTCGTTTGCAACTTTATTTACTGTCTGCCTACGGGCTGTAGCATGATTGACAAATCCTAGGGTTGATCATGTATGACTTAAACTCTTGCTAGTCTTCATATTTTGTATGACTAGCTTCATGATCATCTGAATATGTAATGTATGGGACGCCTTACCTTGTATGTCTGATGATCTACCATCTTGTTATATCTACTTGTTGCTTGAGATTGAGACACTAGACTTGTTATTGACCCTAAGAGACTGATGGCTTGTAGTAAACCCTCATGCATCTAGACAGCCGTGACCGTATTATGATGTGAGATTCACTTCAATGTACGTAGCTGGCTGTGTCTGTCCCCCGCTCTCCAGTATTCTGGTTCTGGGGCGTGACAATTTCTCTGGATGTAAACTCCCGATTCTGTAATACAAGGATAAATTACTTTTCGAACTTCCCCCGAATCAATCCATGAGGCACTTTCAACAATTACCGGGAAGGACAAGAAGAATTATTCAAAAGGCTAGTGAAGAAGAGTTTAGTCAAATCATAGGAAGATGGAACACAACAATCATGTTGAAAAAATCCTAATTAAGCTGTAGATAGACAGAGTTGACCAAGACGGAAAAATGATGATAAGAATACGTCTTCCCGAAATTATGTTGCCAGAATTTTTGCTACGCCAGTAAGCATAGCTGCAATAACGATGGAGTCCATAACTAAGGTATACATCCTAAATCAGGTCATCTGGAATTCTTACCACGCCAACCGGTATGGCTGCAAGAAAATCCAAATTCCATAACTAGGATAGTATAACCAACATCAGGCTCCACGTCCCTGTCGTGCTAGCTAGTATGACTGCAATAAATTCTAAACTCCATAAATAAAGTAGACATTTATCGTTCTCATCGAATATGTTTATCAGAATATCTTAACTCAATTCATAAAAATTGATCTTAGATACAAAGTCAAAGTCAACAACGAACGAACATCAAGATTTAAAATTCCACGACGAATCAAGGATAAGTAAATGGGAACTAGCAAAAACAGATTCCGATGCAGAATTTAGAAGAAAATTCTCAGGAGATGTCCAAAGGTACTATCTAGGTCAAGATAAAAAGGAAATCATTGGAAATATAATCTAAAACAATCTCAACCTGATATGAGACTGGCAAATCATATTCTCGTCTCAACCTAGAAGATATATAAGTTCAACTTATACCTTCCCTCTGGGGTCCACAAACTCATTCCAAGAAAGAATAAAGTTGATAACGGACAGATGTTTCAGAAATCAGGATGGACAGGAACAATTGGGAAAAGTTTCGAAAAGTTTGAAATAAGATTCCCAGGGGTCATCCCTGGAATCTACCAAGAGTTCCTAATATGTGACTGAGTACCAAAATCCTAAAATATTCTATTACTCAACCTTAATCCTAGGGCAGGCTCGCAGTAGTACAGATAAGCTCAAGTACTACCACGACTTCGCATTAATTGCAAAGACAGACCTGCATGGGCCACCAATAAAAATGTGTCACGACCCGCACCCGGATATACGGGTACGAATATGTAGGCCACGCCCAGCCTACGCTGCGGTATCGATGGTAGAACGCTGTCAAGTATACTATACTAACTACAACATCTAAGATCCATATCTATAAAATATACTCATGTCACATCACGAAAACTAAGGAAGATAAGACAAGAAATAATTACAATATCACTAGAACAACTAGAATCTACAATGATCATAAGACAGGAAAATAAAGAAGGAACAACAAGACTAACTAAGGATAACTACCAGACAACTCACATAGAAGAATAGTGAGATCCACCTCAGCTAGCAATATCATGAAGTCCAAAACGGAGGGCACAACTACTCCTAAAATTTTGTCAACATATCCAGTCAGGATGGAACGAGCACAAATCTCAAATAACAGTTCTAATTAGACGATATTGAAAATGTAGCAGTAAATAGAGAGAATATAAAAAAAATCATAAAATGTACATGTGAGTATCATGGCAAGGTAAGCTGTAAATCTAGAGCTAGAACAAGGCAAGTAAAACGAATCATGACATGTACAAGAATCAAGAATCATCTATCCAAGTGTGTGAGTACTAGTTTCGACATGTGGCCGGCTTGGGTCTGTACAAGGTCTACTGATCAGGCCAATCATACGTGGAGTGTAGGATTGGCTAGCATTCAAGGTCTACAAGAATAAACAAGGCGGATAATGACCACATATCTACACTAGTGCTTCCCGTCCCCGACTAGTATAGTGGATCCAACCATGACACATCATGACATACGATTCTCCGAGAGGGTAGCTAGCCTTCGCAGGAATCGTGTCTATACAATACACAAGGAACAAGAAGACTTGCACAAGATATACAAGGAAAGCGAGGAATAACATCTCATGACGGGATCCAGATAAATACCAATCCGTGTGAACAATGTGTCAAGAGAACAAAGGTATCTACACTAAATATAAGAAACATAAATGATATCATAAAACAGAATTATTATCAGAGAATGTACTCGCCTGTGATCTGGTGGAATATGTCAACTGGTCCAAGAATAGTGCCTCGAGGACCTATAGGTGGAATACTGTATCAATATAAGGGTTTGGAAGTAAAATCAAGTTATACTAAGTCAAACTAGGTCAAGACAAGTCAAAGCAAGTCAAACTAGGTCAATCTAAGTCAAGGGTTGACTTACAGTTGACTTCTGGTCAACTGGTCAACTCTGGTCAACCCTAGGTCAACTCGGGTCAAACTCGACTAATGTTGACTAACAGTTGACTTTGGGTCCACTGGTCAACTCTGGTTCAGTTCTAGTCAATTGTAGGCTACGGTTGACTTCCGATTGACTTTGGTCAAAATAGTCAACTATGGTCAACCAGGGTCAAAACTAGTCTAACCTAGGTCAAATGTTGACTCTACTTCGACGTTTCGGTCAAAGTAGTCAACCATGGTCAAACTGGGTCAAAGCTAGTCTCTACAAACATTTACAGGGTCAACACATTCAATTTCAGTGGTTGTGAAATCACTGGAATCGATGGATCTTAAAATACCACAAAGGAGAAGGATTATAATAATAGGATAAAAATCTACAGATATTGTCGGATGATAAAATGAATATCACCAACGTATCCAGAATGGTCAAATCAGCTAGGATAGCCTGTCCAAAAGTCTAATTTGGACACATGGGCAAAATAGTAATTTCGGGTCAAAATGATGTCCGCCGTTGGACATACTTTGCACCAAAAAATGTGCCACAATAAAAGTACACAAAATCTAACAAATTATATGTCCACGAATCCAGAATGACGATACGAACCCAACGGTATATCCAGAATTGGATTCCGTTGACCCGATCTCAAATTGGTCCGTTGACCAGGACATTGAAATTCCGATTTGCACGGAAAAGCGTGTCAGAGCTAATGTCCTCAAAACTCAGAAAATTATATGTCAACGAGTCCAGAATGACGATACGAACTCAACGGTATATCCGGAATTGGATTCCGATGAGCCGAACTCAAAATGACTCGTTGATCCAGAAAGTGGGACCCGCTTTGCACCGAAATGCGTGCCAGGGCCCACGTTCTCCAAATCTAACAAACTTTATAAGAAAATAGGCCAGAACGATGCCACGAGTCAACTGGTGGTGTCATAAATTGAATCCGGAGTCCCGGGTTCAAAAATAGAATTTTACAAGTGCAACACTAAGAATTCGAATGGCCAACTTTGGAGTCGAATTCGACCGACCTAACAAGCTCAAACTGAAATGAAATCTAAAAGGAGCAGGAAGAGGGTTATACCAGCTGTGCACCGGAACTGGTAGCACATAAAACGAAGCTGATATGGCGAAGATACGAACCCGCGAAGTTGGCATCGTAAAACTATCCAAAAATAGTACAAATTAAAACGTTAACTTGGTGGCCGGTTTTGATGTATCAAACGACGAAATTAACGGTTCAAACTTGACAAAGGTGAAGAGGGATATACCGAGATTGAGACGGAGCAAGGAGTTCGCCGATCCAACGGTCGGATCTTCCAGAAAACGCGTGCGAAGTTGCTGCGACGGAGCACGAATTCTGGAATTTCTTCGCGCGCGCGTCGACGGAACTCCGAGTAAAACGCTGAAATCGCCTAGACGGCGCGTCCCGGAGGATGTTGGCCGCCACAGGGTGGTCGCCCAGGGGGTCAGGGCCAGCCACGCGGCGGGGCGTGGCCGGAGACCTCGCCGGCGGCGGCTGCTGGCCTCGGCGGCGCACGCGCACGCGCGGTTGCTGCTGCAGCGCCGCGTGCTGCTGCGTTTACAGCTACTGCACTTGCCGTGCTGCTAGTCGGGGGGGAGGGGTTCGCCGACCTTGCACGGCGGCTGCCCGGTGGGGCACGGCGGCGGAGCGGAGGTGTACGGGTGGGTGATGGAGATGATGATGAAGGTGGTGGTATGGTGATGGTGGGTTGAAGAAGATGATGATGATGATGAGTAGAAGGAGAAGGAGATGAAGAAGAACTTAGAAGAAGAAGATGAAAAAGAAGGAGTTGAGGGGAGGGGGTGTTCGGCCATGGCATGGCTTGATGTTGCTGGTGATAGTGGTGTGTTTGTTTGGGAAGGAGAGAGAAAATAAGTTGTGTGTGTGTGATATTAATGAGAGAGGGAGAGAGAGAATGTGAGATAGAGGGGGGGTGTTGCTCGTACAGCAAGTGGGGGGTTAATGAATATGGGAGAGAGAAAAAGTATGAGTGTTTGTGTATATATAAATATATAAAGAGTGTGAGAGAGATAGATATGTGTGTGTTAGTATATAAATAATATAGAAAGTGAGAGGGAGAGAGAATAAAGATATTTAGAGAGAGAGGGAGATATTTTTAGAGAGAGGGTGGGGAAGGTCGGCTGTGTATAGGGGGAGTTAGGAGAGAGAGTGAGGGTTTTAAATATCGAGAGAGAGGGTGAGTGTAATATATACATATATATATATAAGATATTTAAGAAAGAGATATTTAATGAGAGAGAGGGAATAGATATTTTCAAAATAGAAAAAATAGGAAAATTATGTGGGGTAATTGGGCAGTCATAAAAGAACAATATGGAGCTTGGGCTCGGGTCCGGTCGAGCCGGGTCGGGTCAAAATCGGACAGGAGGCAATAATTGAATTAAAATGGGTATTTAAAATCATGGGTAAATAAGTAGCATGTGGGGGCTAAAATAAATGGGACACCAGTGTCAGGCGGGTAGTAGGCTTCATGTGGGCCATGTCCATATTTGGAGTCGACTAGGTTGGGTCGATGTCGGGTCCCGAAATTAAATTGGAAATTAAATAAGGTTTTACGGTAGATAATTAATTGGCCTAAATTGACCCGAAAGTTGTGCGAAGGAAATGAAGCACAAAATTGAGTGTCTGAGTGGGACACGAAGGTCATGTTGGCCCATTCCACGGTCACACCCGATTTCGATAATCAACATATACTTTAGCCAATACACAAAATATAGAAAATGCTGCTAACTATTTCAGGATGCATGAAATCATATTCAACGGACGATGTACTGCATAAATCAAAGCGTCAAAGTCATCAAAATCTTCTGAAGACTCTTTTCTACTTTTATTCTGTATTTTACATTTTATTGAGTCTAGGAATTACTTTGTAAAATCAATTATGGTAATACTGGCTTAGGGTTAAAATTGTCCTCCTTTCTAGAAACCTATTTTTTACCCTTTCGTATTTTCGGTTACAAATATTTCAAAAACATATTTCGAAAATATTCTTTTCAAATGATTTTACAAATAACCAAAAACATGGTTGAAAACTGTTTTTACAAAAGATTTTTAAATATCTCCACAGAACTCCAAGCCGAGTTCGGTCCGAACTCTGACCGAGTTCGGTCAGTTTGTATTCAAACTTCAGTTGCCTCCAAATCTGCGAGCAACGTCTATTTTGCGAGATATTTGCACCCGAACTCTGTCCGAGTTCTGCCCGAGGTCGGTTGGTGAAAACACCTATAAATAGAGAAGAACTTTTTACTTCAAATCATCAATTCATTCTTCATCTTCTCTTCTCTACTATTCAAGTGTTTTCTAAACGATCTAAGATTTTCAAATCTCACCTACACATCTCTTAGCCAAAAGCCAGTACTATCAGAGTTGATTTAGAGTCTTTTGGTTACTCAAGAGTTGTAAGAGGTCGTTCAAGTCTCAACAACTTTTCTGTTGTGGAGCTGGTCGTGCGCTCGCCACCAAGCACGGTGTTGTGAAGCCGGTCGTGCGCTTGTCACCAAGCACGGTGTTGTAAGAGATTGCAAGCTCTCAGTTAAAGCTTGTGCCATAGTGGAATAACATCGAGCAAGAGTACTCGAGACTGGATTAGTCCTCTCAGAGGGATACCAGTATACATTGCTGTGTCACTGAGTTTGATTCTCCTATCTTTATTTACTGTCTCTTACATATCTGCCATAGTTTAATTTTTTAATTAGTGATTATATTTCCGCTGCACACACACACTCTATTCACCCCCCTCTAGAGGTGCTCAACGATCCTACAATTGGTATCAGAGCAGGTTATATTCTTATATAACATACCCTAGAGAGTATATATATGGCAGCCGTGAAATCTATATTCAACGGTGAAGGGCAATCCACAAATAGACCTCCCCTATTTGATGGAACAAATTACACTTACTGGAAAACACGTATGACTTTCTTTCTTAAGTCTCTAGATTTTGATCTTTGGTCAATAGTCATTGATGGGTATAAGAAACCACCACCTACAGTGGTTGAAGGTATTCTTATGGAAAAGCCGCATGACAAGTACACCGATGCTGAAAAAGCAAAGGCTAGTCTTGATGCTCGAGCCATCAATGCACTATTCTGTGCAATTGACAAAACCGAGTTCAACAGAGTTTCAACCTGCAAGACGTCTCACAAAATTTGGAAACTCCTTGAGGTAACCCATGAAGGGACTTCCCAAGTGAAAGAATCCAAAATTAGTAGACTGACTCAGGAATATGAATCTTTTAAGATGAAACCCGGTGAGTCAATTACACAAATGTTTACTCGTTTCCTTGATATAACTAATCCTCTGCAATCTCTTGGTAAAGATTACAGCAATCACGAGAAGATTAGAAAGGTGCTGCGGGCTCTAACAAAGAATTGGAATCCAAAGGCCACAGCAATTATTGAAGGAAACGACCTCACCACAATGTCGTTGGAAACTTTGATGGGCAAGCTCATGACCCATGAACTCGACTTGCAAGATTTTGAAGAAGCAACACCAAAGGAGAAAACTATTGCCTTCAATGCAAGAAAGCCGACATACAACGATTCCGATGAAGAATCCTCAAGTGGTGATGAACAAGCCCTACTTGTGAAGAACTTCAGAAAGTATCTAAAGTTTACAAGCAGAAAGAAGAAAGACGTCCAAGAAAGCAATGAAGATGAAACCATATGCTTTGGAAGTAAGAAGTCAGGGCACATGAAGAAGGACTGTCCAGCTACCAAGAAGAGCAGTCCATATGACAGATCAAGATCAAGCAGAAAAGCTACAACTGGTCGAAAGTATGCCAACACAAGTATCTGGCATAAAAGCGACGCCAGTGATTCTGAAGAAGAGGATAGACCCTGCGGCAATGCAAATGTCTGTCTTATGGCATTTGACAAGGTATCTTCAAACCCTCTATATGATGAATTTACTTTCGATGAGTTAGAAAATGCCTTTAGCGATTTACTTGAAGAACACAAAAATGTGCTTGACAAGTATAAGCAATCTCGAAAAGAGATTAAGGCATACACAACCGAGTTATCTAGACTGTCCAATCTTATTCAAGATATTAAAGAGACGTCTACTACCGGTAACACGGAAGAGATAGCCAAACTCAAGGTAGACTATCATGAGGCTATCCTCACTATTCAAAAGAAAGAAAGAGATTATGGTAAGATGCAAAAACTGTATGACACAGAGAAGATGATGCACTTAGTAACAGAACAGAGACTCTCAGTTATGACTGCTAAATATGAAGAGTCTATTGCGATTTCTAAAAAGTTAGAAATCAAGTTAGGCAAACAGGAAATGCCTGTGACACAGCCTAATTTTAGTCCTAATGCAAAGCATACACCTAAGAGGACTAAAAACAAGAAAGCACAAAAGAAACACGAGTATCATCATGCTTTCACTTATAGGTTCTCCAAGAAACCAAACAAGCATGTGAACATAGTTTCAACCACATCTGGTTCTAAACTGACTTGTACTTATTGTGGTACACACGGACACATATTACAGTATTGTCTTGCAAGAAAGCTTGTTGATAACCATACTTTAGTCTGGAGACCTAAAGCTAATCAGCATGGACCCTTCAGAAAATGGGTACCAAAGGATTCATCTACTTGTTTTGTAGGTGGACCCTCAACCCTCTCATGCTAGAAGCAAATGGATCCTCGATAGCGGATGTTCGCGACACATGACTGGTGATGCATCTTTATTCGCTACGCTATCGATGAAGAAAGTAGGATACGTCTTCTTCGGAAATAACTTGAGAGGTGATATTATAGGTAATGGTACTGTAGGTATTTCTCCTTACCCAATAATAAAGGATGTTTGTCTAGTAACTGAATTGAAACATAACCTATTGAGCATAAGTCATTTGGCAGATAATGGTTATGGTATCAATTTTGTGAAAGATAAATGTACCATATATGATATGTCATCTGGTGATCCCGTATATAAAGGGATTAGAGAAGACAATATTTATGTTTTCTTTTTGGAGAATACTAATAATGCAGGAAGGTGCCTAGTAGCCAATCAAGATGAAAGCTGGCTATGGCACATGAGACTAGGACATGCAAACATGGATACTATCTCACGTCTGAATACAAAGAAGTTGGTAAAAGGACTCCCAGAAATTCCATTCAAGAGAGACATGGTATGTGCTGACTGTGAAAAGAACAAAGCACATAGGTCTTCTTTTAAATCCATCGACGCTGTAAGTACTTCGAGACCTTTGCAGTTGATTCATATGGATTTATTTGGTCCAAGTAGAGTCGCTAGTCTTGGCGGTAAACTCTATGCTTTTGTCATTGTTGATGATTTCTCTCGTTTTACATGGGTTTACTTTTTATCAAACAAAAGTGATGCTATTTTTGAATTTCAGATATTTTGTAAAAAGGTACAAAACGAAAAAGGCTTCATGATTACTCGTATCCGAAGTGATCATGATGGCGAATTCGAAAATTCTGATTTCAAAAAGTTTTGTGATGATAGTGGATATTACCACGAATTTTCTTGTCCTAGAACTCCCCAACAGAATGGTGTTGTGGAGCGGAAGAACCGTACTCTAAGCGAAATGGCTAGAGTCATGCTTAATCAGCATAATCTTCCTAAATATTTTTGGGCAGAAGCTGTTAGTACAGCCTGTCATATTTTAAATAGGGTGTTAATTCGACCAATCTCGAAGAAAACACCATATGAGCTTTGGTTTGGAAGAATTCCAAACATTTCTTATTTTAAAGTTTTTGGTTGTCGCTGTTTCATCCTGAACACCAAGGATAACTTGGGTAAGTTCGACTCCAAAGCAGATGACGGGATATTTCTCGGATATGCTGCTAAGAGTAAAGGATATATAATTTTTAATAAAAGATCTTTGATTGTTGAAGAAAGTATTAATGTTACCTTTGATGAGTTGAATAGTCATAGATCTAGCGACAGTGATGATGAAGATGCACCTACAAAGACAAAGAAGAGTTCTGAGAAAGATCCTACCCAAGAGGCAAGAACTGATAAAAGTTCCGAAGATGCAGGAACTGAGAAGAGCCTTATGAAAGGTATGGCCCAAAGATTCGAATCATTGAGATTCAAACCAGATCATCCAGAAACTCTCATAATAGGTGATGTATCCAAAGGTGTAAGTACTCGTTCATCTCTTAGAGATTCTGAAGTAGCAGCTAATGTAGCATTTATTTCACAAATAGAACCTAAGAATGTTGATGAGGCTTTTTCTGATGAATTTTGGATTTCTGCCATGCAAGAGGAACTTAATCAATTTGAGAGAAACCAAGTTTGGGAACTCGTTCCTAAACCTATTGGTCAATCGATAATTGGTACCAAATGGGTGTTCCGAAATAAACTTAGTGAAGATGGACAAGTTCTATGCAACAAAGCACGTCTAGTTGCACAAGGTTATAATCAAGAAGAAAGAATTGATTATGATGAGACCTATGCTCCTGTTGCTAGACTAGAAGCCATCCGCATGTTTTGCGCTTTTGCTTGTTTTAATGATTTCAAACTTTTTCAAATGGACGTGAAAAGCACATTTTTAAATGGTTATTTGAAAGAAGAGGTTTTTGTGAAACAACCCCCTGGTTTTGAAGATTTTCAAAAACCTGATCACGTCTTTGTCATGCCCCAGAACCAGAATACTAGAGAGCGGGGGCAGACATAGCCAGCTACGTATATTGAAATAGAATACATCTCAACTATACGGTCACGGCTGTCTAGATATGAGGGTTTACTACAAGCCAACAGTCTCTTAAGGTCAAGCCTATTGTCTCAATCTCAAGCAAATAATATAATTACAAGATGTATGATCATTTAATATACAATAAAAGGCGTCCCAAATATTACATATCAGCTGATCATGAAGCTAGTCGTACAAAATGTTAGGACTAGCAAGAGTTTAAGTCATACATGATCAACCCTAGGATTTGTTAATCATGTTTACAGTCCGTAGGCAGACAGTAAGTAAAAGTGCATCGAGCTAACAGGTGCTCGTCGGCTAAACGCCTCAAAAGAATAAATTTACAATAGAGTGAGCGAAACAGAATAAAAAATCCACTCGTAGCCCGGGTTCCTTCTAGTCGCCACCATTGGGCTGGAAGCTTGGTAGATCCTCGGGAGCTGCTCCGAAATCTGGCCACACAAAACCAGCTGGGTCAACCCCAGAAAGAGCAAGTGCCACAAGGGGGCCACGGAATAAGAACAAAAGCCAGCAATCAGCACAAGAAAAATCTAATATTAAAAACTAAAATTTTGAAAACATGCCAGGATGATATACGACGAGATAACCATGGGACTATTCCGATAACCAGGTTACAACCCGTAAACCAAACAAGGACCGGGGTTGTAACCCTTCATCTGAACAGAACTTGGTTTTCCACCATTTATCGACAAGATAATAATGTAAATAATCAAGACAGGAAGCAATCTTGTACTGGATCAAGACATGGCTAAGCTGGTTACACCTCATTCAATCAATCACGGCCAAGCAGATAATACGGCTTACTACTTTAACTAACTAGGGCTATCACAAGCCTAATTACTAACAAGATGCAGTGAGATTGCTCCACAGCCACAAGCCCTGCAGACCATCCAGGCTACCCAGGACGAAAGATTAGGATTGAATTCAGGTGGGTACATCGCCTGGGAGACAAATGTACCCTTAGGTGACTTAGAGGGTGCAACACTCGACGGTGCGCTGGAAATGTGCCCTACTCGACGGCAGGCTACAGATCCCAAGAGCGCCCAGGTAACGGGATTGCCTGTAGCTGTGTCATCTCTTCATGACTACTGTGTTATTCTAGTTATTAACCTTAATCCATTTTAGTAGGTACTCCTGACCATGGTACTCAGGAGTCCCATCCTAGATATGATGCGAGACTGGATAAGTAGATTTAATAAGCAAGCAAGAAAGAACCACCCACGGTGTCAAGGCAAGTCAAGTTAAGTTATCAAGATAAATTATGTCAGGGTACTTGTCAGGAGTGCGCCACGACGGGCCACTATCATGTCAGGTTGGTCATGTCAGGAGTGCACCACTACGGGTCACTGTCGTGTTATGCTAGTTCCTTGTCATACCAGGCCATGTGCAATAGTCATTCCAAACATATTAAGTAAAATCAAGTTCATGACAAAAGACGTAAGGATATAAAATAAGCGTAAAATATCTAATAAAATATCAATATACAGGGTTATAGAAAAGCCAAGCTTAAAGAAATAAAACCAAAACTCCAAGGGTCAAGGGTTAAACAAGGGGTCTGGGCAGCAGCGTACGAAAAGTCACGCACGCTACAGAGCAGTGTGCGTGAAAAGTCACGCACGCTCAAGGAGCAGTGTACGTGAAAAGTCACGCACGCTCAAGGGAGCAGCTGCGTGAAAAGTCACGCACGCTCAAGGGAACAGTGTGCGTTAAAAGTCACGCACGCTCAAGGGAGCAGTGTACGTGAAAAGTCACGCACGCTCAAGGGAACAGTGTGCGTGAAAAGTCACGCACGCTCAAGGGAACAGTGTACGTGAAAAGTCACGCACGCTCAAGGGAACAGTGTGCGTGAAAAGTCACGCACGCTCAAGGGAACAGTGTGCATGAAAAGTCACGCGCGCTCAAGGGAACACGCTCAAGGAGACACGCTTCCAACTGGAAGCTCACTCAAGCCTGCGTACGCAGCACTAAATAGCGCACGTAGCTCAGCGTGCGTAGCTAAACAGCTCTGCACACTGCTCACTGTCTTCTTCAAACAGCAAGAACACATGGCTGAAACCAAAACTTCAAAAGTTCATAACTTGGCCATCCGAACTCCAAATTCGGATTTCCAAGGCTCCAACTGGAGTGAAACTGAAAGCTCTTCCTTATGGAAACATCAAAACTCACAGAACTCCAACAAAAGTGGATCAAAACATACAAAATCCGAAAATAGAAGAACTTAGATCTACAACAATAGAGGCTCCAAATCACAAAAACCTAAGAACTAATGTTGGTATCCATGGCCTAATCTAGCAAATGGACCAAGAAAATTTGGTTCTCATGAAGTGGCAAGATGTACTTGCCTAAGGGTTGGGAAGTTGTGCGGAGGAAGAAGAAGAAGAAGAAGAAATTAATGATGGTTATGAAGAGAGAGAAGAGGTGGGTGGAGTTATAAAGAGGGTGTTGTGGTGTGCTTGAGGGTGGAGCTTAGGGTTAGGGTGTTCCACACATAAACCAAACCAAACCAATTCTAAACCAATTAAAACCGAGCCAAGCCCAAAACCCAAAATACGAGAAATATCGAAATTTCACAAGTTAAGAAAAATAAAAATACATGCCAAAATCCAGATACGAGTATAAATATGAAATAGGGGAAAATACGGGAAATGAGGGTGACAACTCTACCCACCTTAAAAGAATTTCGTCCTCGGAATTTAATCAAGGAGCTAGAGATTGTCACGACAAGCTTCACTAAGCACAGGCAAGTTACACTAAGCAGTTCAATCATACAATCATACAATGCAAGCAAGGAAGGGAAAATGTAAGGCATAAGAAAGACATTATACCTCACGAGTCAAACAGGTAGGGATATCGCGATCGGATGTCGTCCTCACGCTTCCACGTTGACTCACCTAGAGAGTGATGACCCCAAGCAATACGGACTAATTTAATAGTCTTGTTCTTGAGTATCTTTTCCTTCCGGTCCAAAATAGACACGGGCCTCTCCTCATACGAAAGGTTGGTACCAACAACCAATTCTGAATGGTCTAGGATGTGGCTCGGGTCTGGAATATACCATCATAATTGGGACACATGGAATACATCATGTACCTCACTTAGCGACGACGGAAGAGCGAGACGATATGATACATCTCCTACTCGCTCTAGAATATCGAACGGCCCTATATACCTAGGACTAAGCTTTCCCCGCACGCCGAAGCGAATGACGCCGCGGTTAGGCGAGATCCTAAGGAATACATGGTCGCCGACAGCAAATTCTAAGGGACGCCGATGAGCATCGGCCCAATGGCGCTGGCGGTCCTGGGCAACTCGGAGGTGATCTCGGACCTTCCTGACCACTTCAACAGTCTGGGAAATCAATTCGGGACCAAGTATCTGCCTCTCTCCGACATCATCCCAGGCTAGCGGGGATCTGTACTTCCTGCCATAGAGAGCCTCGAAGGGTGCCATCTGGATACTGGCCTGATAACTGTTATTGTACGAAAATTCTACCAGGTGCAGATGATCCTCCCATGAACCACCGAAGTCAAGGGTACAGGATCTCAACATATCTTCAAGAGTCTGGATTGTGCGCTCTGATTGACCATCCGTCTACGGGTGATAGGCTGAGCTGAACTGGAGACGAGTCCCTAAACTCTTCTGCAAGCTGCGCCAAAAGTGTGATGTGAATCTTGAATCCCTGTCTGAGGTGATGCTGACTGGCACACCGTGAAGCCTGACGATCTGCCTGAGATACATCTCTGCTAACTGCGCCGTCGACTGTCCAACTCTGAATGGGAGAAAGTGTGCCACCTTGGTAAGCCTGTCCACAATTACCCAAATAGCATCTCTGCTGGCCGGAGATCTGGGCAATCCGGTCACGAAATCCACAGTTATATGTTCCCATTTCCATTCTGGGATCGGTAAGGGTTGAAGAAGTCCAGCGGGCCTCTGATGTTCAGCTTTAACCTGTTGGCAAACCAAACACCGAGAGACAAACCGGGCTATCTCCCTCTTCATGCCATTCCACCAGAAATGCTGACGAATATCACGGTACATCTTCGTAGCACCCGGATGAATAGAATACTGAGAACTGTGGGCTTCTGCCATGACTTTCTGTCTGATATCTCCACTGGGTACACAAAGACGAGTGCCATGCCGAAGTGTACCTTCTTCATAAATACATAACTTTGGCCTTCTTTCTGCTTCACACTCTGCTCTGAGTCGCTGGATCTTAGAATCTGTTGACTGCGCCATCCGGATCCTCTCAACTATGCTGGACTGAACCTGTAGACTGGCCATCAATGCCATACTGGTAGGAAGAACTACTTCAATTCCCATCTTCTGAAGATCTGCCAATAATTCTGGTTGCGCCGTCAGGAGATAAACTCCATCTCTCCTGCTCAATGCATCTGC
Organism: Iris pallida; assembly: GCA_029216955.1. Taxonomy (NCBI): domain Eukaryota; kingdom Viridiplantae; phylum Streptophyta; class Magnoliopsida; order Asparagales; family Iridaceae; genus Iris; species Iris pallida. The sequence goes on along the minus strand of JANAVB010019800.1, from coordinate 890,496 downwards.
TACAACGTTGGCCTTCCCGGGATGATACTGCAAATCCACATCATAATCTACCAATAGTTCGAGCCATCTTCTCTGCCGCATATTAAGGTCCTTCTGGGTGAAAACATACTTCAGGCTCTTATGATCAGTAAAGATCTCCACTCTATCTCCGTACAAGTAGTGTCTCCACAACTTCAAAGCAAACACTACCGCCGCCAATTCCAAGTCGTGGGTTGGGTAATTCTTCTCATGATCACGAAGCTGCCGTGACGCATAAGATATTATCTTCCCATGCTGCATCAAGACACATCCCAATCCTTTGCCTGAAGCGTCGCAATAAACTGTGAATCCTCCGGTCCCATCTGGAAGGATGAGAATGGGAGCCGTTATCAAACCTTGCTTCAACTTCTCAAATGATTTCTGACACTCTGCTGTCCAAACAAATGGCACATCCTTGCGGGTCAACTGGGTCATCGGCGCTGAAATTCTTGCGAAATCTGAAACGAACCGCCGGTAGTAGCCGGCCAATCCAAGGAAACTGTGAACCTCTGCCACTGAGCTGGGTACCGGCCATGACTCGATAGCCACAATCTTCTGGGGATCCACTTCCACTCCTCCTCAGGTAATGATGTGACCCAAGTATGATATGCGATCGAGCCAGAACTCGCATTTACTGAACTTGGCATACAACTGATGCTTCCTAAGCGTCTGAAGGACGACTCTGAGATGCTGCTCATGCTCTGCTTCACTCTTGCTGTAGACCAGGATGTCATCTAGGAACACAATCACAAATTGGTCCAAGTAAGGCATGAAAATGCGATTCATGAGGTCCATGAATACGGTCGGCGCATTGGTCGCTCCAAAGGGCATAACAAGGAACTCTCAATGTCCATACCTCGATCTGAATGCTGTCTTCGAGATGTCCTGCTCTCTGACTCTGATATGTGGTATCCTGATCGCAAATCGATCTTCGAGAATACTGAAGCCCCTCTGAGCTGATCAAACAAGTCATCTATCCTCGGAAGAGGGTATCTGTTCTTGATTGTCACCGAATTCAAGGTACGATAATCAACACATAGCCTGGACGTACCATCCTTCTTTTTCACAAGAAGCATTGGGGCTCCCCAAGGCGATCCACTCGCACGGATGAATCCCTTGGTCCTCAGTTCTTCAATCATCTTGTACAAAACTTCCAACTCTGAAGGCGCCATCCTGTAGACTCGCTCTGATACTGGTGCTGTCCCGGGAATCAAGTCTATAGTGAACTCAATCTCCCGCTCCGGCGGCATCCCTGGAAGCTCCTCTGTAAAGACATCTGGAAACTCTTTAACTATCCGGGGTAACTGTACTGCTGCTACTGCCATCCGCAATGCTGGGGAAGATGGCTCCACTACGCCTCTGGAAAACGAAAACTCTGGCTCGCCGGGGATACTAAAGACAACTCTGCCAATATGGCAGTCTATCCTAGCATACTGGTTCCTCAACCAATCCATGCCTAGGACTACATCATAGTCTGCCATAGGGAACTCTATGAATCTAGCGGGGAACTCCCTACCGCTAACTACGATCCGACACGAGGAAAACACTCGATCTACTCCCACAAGACCATTACCAGTAAGTATATTAAGCCTCACTGATAATGACTCAGGCTCCAATCCTATCCGTGTCGCGAATCGTGCAGACATGAATGAATGCGATGCACCAGAATCAAACAATACCGAAGCTGGAAAGGAGTTGACGAGAATAGTACCTACCACAACCTCACCTGGTGCAACTTCTTCTTCCATAGCCATCATCATGGCCTGACCTCTAGCTGCGGGTCCCCTCTGCTGGAAACCTCTCTGCCTACTCTAAGTATGAGCTTGGGCTTGTGCATACTGCTGGGGGTGCTATTGCTGGAATGCCTGAGACTGAGGCGGCAAGGGCCTCGAAGACTGATACTGCTGCTGCTGAACTGGTGCTGGGGCCGGTCCTCTCACCGAAGAGCTAGAAGGGTTGGATGCTGATGAACCACCCCTGTTCTGGCAAGCCCCTATCCTATGATCTGCTGCTCCACAAGCCAGGCACAATCCCTGCGCCCTGCGATAGTCTGCCACCACATGCCCTGGCTTTCTGCAATGAGAACACCCCATCGCGGAAGTCTGCTTCGGCTTCTGCTGCTGCGGGTACGTCGGGGTCGAATGCTGAACCGACGTTACGGAGGCCGCCCGCCTCGGAGTTCCAATGGTCAATCCCCTAGCTGCCGGGGCTGGAGCTGATGATTGGTGCATCTGGCTGTGGGACCGGTTCCTGCTTCCGATCCTATCCACGATCCTCTGGGAGGTATACTCATGCCTCCTAGCTGCTCTCAAGACTGCATCGAACGTCTGGTGCTCAAACTGCTCAACCGCCAACAAGATCTCCAAATGCAGCCCCTGTTGGAACCGCTGGGCCCTATCAAACTCGGTCGCCACCAAGGTGGGGGCAAACCTACTGAATCTAGAAAACTCCGATGCATAACTGTCGACTGATCTGCCTCCTTGCTTCAAGTTGGTAAATCTGGTCTGCAAGTCGTATCGAGCCACAGCATCGAAATATTTCGTCTGGAATCTCTCCCTAAACACTGCCCAAGCAATGGGTGCCACTAATCCTATGGCTTGCGCCGCCCACCAACTGCGAGCTAAATCCAACAGCTGCAGGCGTACCACCGCCACCTTCTCATTCTCGGGTGTCCTAGCTGCTTCCAGAATCACCTCGGTATCCTGAAGCCATGCATCCGCGGCAATCGTATCCTCGGTACCGTCGAAGAAAGGAGGGTTCAATCGCTTGAAGCTGTTCGCCGCCTGGTTCCCTGGATGTCCGCCTCTGGTCAAAGCATCTTGAACTGTCTGGTGCAGGGCGTCGCTTCGACGATCCTGAGAAGCTATCAAGGTTCTGATGAGGCCTACTAAGGTACCATCATCTGGCTCTGCGGGCTGGACGGGCCGAACTGGTGACTCTCCTCCAGTAGGTATCACTCTGGAGGCTACCCCGGAATGCTTGGCTTGATCCCCAGGTTGCTGTTGGCCCACGGAAGGTGCTCCACCTCGCTGATCGGCAGGGTCAGGTACAGTGCTACTGAGGAAAACGACACAGGAAAACAATAAGGAAGGACCAGGACAGATCAACGATACAAGCATGTAATGAGGGCAAGAATTTCAGGGAATTGAAAATACGGGCGGAGATCAAGGGCGAATACTGATTGAGACATCTATTCGGTAAACCCTCACATTTCTTGATTGACAAGACCTGTATGGGCCACCACTTAAACCATGTCACGCCCCAGAACCAGAATACTGGAGAGCGGGAGCAGACATAGCCAGCTACGTATATTAAAATAGAATACATCTCAACTATACGGTCACGGCTGTCTAGATATGAGGGTTTACTACAAGCCAACAGTCTCTTAAGGTCAAGCCTATTGTCTCAATCTCAAGCAAATAATATAATTACAAGATGTATGATCATTTAATATACAATAAAAGGCGTCCCAAATATTACATATCAGCTGATCATGAAGCTAGTCGTACAAAATGTTAGGACTAGCAAGAGTTTAAGTCATACATGATCAACCCTAGGATTTGTTAATCATGTTTACAGCCCGTAGGCAGACAGTAAGTAAAAGTGCATCGAGCTAACAGGTGCTCGTCGGCTAAACGCCTCAAAAGAATAAATTTACAATAGAGTGAGCGAAACAGAATAAAAAACCCACTCGTAGCCCAGGTTCCTTCTAGTCGCCACCATTGGGCTGGAAGCTTGGTAGATCCTCGGGAGCTGCTCCAAAATCTGGCCACACAAAACCAGCTGGGTCAACCCCAGAAAGAGCAAGTGCCACAAGGGGGCCACAGAATAAGAACAAAAGCCAGCAATCAGCACAAGAAAAATCTAATATTAAAAACTAAAATTTCGAAAACATGCCAGGATGATATACGACGAGATAACCATGGGACTATTCCGATAACCAGGTTACAACCCGTAAACCAAACAAGGACCGGAGTTGTAACCCTTCATCTGAACAGAACTTGGTTTTCCACCATTTATCGACAAGATAATAATGTAAATAATCAAGACAGGAAGCAATCTTGTACTGGATCGAGACATGGCTAAGCTGGTTACACCTCATTCAATCAATCACGGCCAAGCAGATACTACGGCTTACTACTTTAACTAACTAGGGTTATCACAGGCCTAATTACTAACAAGATACAGTGAGATTGCTCCACAGCCACAAGCCCTGTAGACCATCCAGGCTACCCAGGACGAAAGATTAGGGTTGAATTCAGGTGGATACATCGCCCGGGAGACAAATGTACCCTTAGGTGACTTAGAGGGTGCAACACTCGACGGTACGCTGGAAATGTGCCCTACTCGACGGCAGGCTACAGATCCCAAGAGCGCCCAGGTAACGGGATTGCCTGTAGCTGTGTCATCTCTTCATGACTACAGTATTATTCTAGTTATTAACCTTAATCTATTTTAGTAGGTACTCCTGACCGTGGTACTCAGGAGTCCTATCCTAGACATGATGCGAGACTGGACAAGTGGATTTAACAAGCAAGCAAGAAAGAACCACCCACGGTGTCAAGGCAAGTCAAGTTAAGTTATCAAGATAAATCATGTCAGGGTACTTGTCAGGAGTTCACCACGACGGGCCACTATCATGTCAGGTTGGTCATGTCAGGAGTGCACCACTACGGGTCACTGTCGTGTTATGCTAGTTCCTTGTCATACCAGGCCATGTGCAATAGTCATTCCAAACATATTAAGTAAAATCAAGTTTATGACAAAAGGCGTAAGGATATAAAATGAGCATAAAATATCTAATAAAATATCAATATACAGGGTCATAGAAAAGCCAAGCTTAAAGAAATAAAACCAAAACTCCAAGGGTCAAGGGTTAAACAAGGGGTCAGGGCAGCAGCGTACGAAAAGTCACGCACGCTACAGAGCAGTGTGCGTGAAAAGTCACGCACGCTCAAGGAGCAGTGTACGTGAAAAGTCACGCACGCTCAAGGGAGCAGCTACGTGAAAAGTCACACACGCTCAAGGGAACAGTGTGCGTGAAAAGACACGCACGCTCAAGGGAGCAGTGTACGTGAAAAGTCACGCACGCTCAAGGGAACAGTGTGCATGAAAAGTCACGCACGCTCAAGGGAACAGTGTGCGTGAAAAGTCACGCACGCTCAAGGGAACAGTGTGCGTGAAAAGTTACGCGCGCTCAAGGGAACACGCTCAAGGAGACACGCTTCTAACAGGAAGCGCACTCAAGCCTACGTACGCAGCGCTAAAGAGCGCGCGTAGCTCCGTGTGCGTAGCTAAACAGCTCTGCACACTGCTCACTGTCTTCTCCAAACAGCAAGAACACATGGCTGAAACCAAAACTTCAAAAGTTCATAACTTGGCCATCCGAACTCCAAATCCGGATTTCCAAGGCTCCAACTGGAGTGAAACTGAAAGCTCTTCCTCATAGAAACATCAAAACTCACAGAACTCCAACAAAAGTGGATCAAAACATACAAAATCCGAAAATAGAAGAACTTAGATCTACAATAATAGAGGCTCCAAATCACAAAAACCCAAGAACTAATGTTGGTCTCCATGGCCTAATCTAGCAAATGGACCAAGAAAATTTGGTTCTCATGAAGTGGCAAGATGCACTTGTCTAAGGGTTGGGAAGTTGTGCGGAGGAAGAAGAAGAAGAAGAAGAAATTAATGATGGTTATGAAGAGAGAGAAGAGGTGGGTGGAGTTATAAAGAGGGTGTTGTGGTGTGCTTGAGGGTGGAGCTTAGGGTTAGGGTGTTCCACACATAAACCAAACCAAAGCGATTCTAAACCAATTAAAACCGAGCCAAGCCCAAAACCCAAAATACGAGAAATATCGAAATTCCACATGTTAAGAAAAATAAAAATACATGCCAAAATCCAGATACGGGTATAAATACAAAATACGGAAAAATACGGGAAATAAGGGTGACAGTCTTCAAGCTTAAGAAAGCACTTTATGGACTCAAACAAGCACCTCGTGCTTGGTATGAACGCCTAAGCGCCTTCTTACTTGATAATGGATTTTCAAAAGGCAAGATTGATACTACTCTTTTTATTAAATCCATGAATAATGATATACTTCTAGTGCAAATTTATGTAGATAACATTATCTTTGGTTCTACTAATGAACAACTCTGTCAAGAATTTGCCAAGTGTATGCAGAGTGAATTTGAGATGAGCATGATGGGAGAGCTGAACTTCTTCCTAGGATTGCAAATCAAACAACACTCAAACGGAACATTCATCAACCAAGCCAAGTACACGAAGGACATACTGAAGAAGTACGACTTCGAGAATGTAAAGCCAATTGGGACTCCTATGGCTACATCTACAAAGCTTGATGCTGATGAAAGTGGCAAACCTGTTGATCAGCGTAGGTATCGAGGTATGATTGGTAGTTTATTATATTTAACTGCTAGTCGCCCTGATATTATGTTTAGTGTTTGCATATGTGCACGATATCAAGCAAACCCTAAGGAATCACATCTTAGTGCCGTTAAGCGTATCTTCCGATACCTTAAAGAAACTTCTACAGTTGGCTTATGGTATCCCAAAACCAAATCCTTTGACCTTATAGGTTACTCGGATGCAAATTTTGCTGGATGCAAAGTGGACCGTAAAAGTACCAGTGGCACATGTCATTTCTTAGGAAAGGCCTTAGTCTCTTGGTTTAGCAAGAAACAAAATTCAGTAGCATTATCAACAACTGAGGCTGAGTATATCGTCGTAGGACGCTGTTGTGCTCAAATTTTGTGGATGAAGCAAACCTTAGAGGACTACAATCTACACTATACAAATGTTCCTATTTATTGTGATAACACTAGTGCAATTAATTTGACTAAGAACCCTATCTGTCATTCACGCACAAAGCACATAGAAGTTAGACATCATTTTTTTACATGATCATCAACAACACGGGGATATTTGCTTAGAATTTATTGATACTGAACATCAACTAGCTGATATTTTCACTAAACCATTGGCTGAAGACCGTTTTAACATCTTGAGACGTGAGCTCGGCATTCTTGAATTCTCCGATTCTTAAAACATATGGTAATTAAAACTGCATTTATGACTTGACAATTTATTATTTAATAAAAATTATTTTTGGGGACAAACTTACAAAGGGTATGTCTGTCACCACGGCTACGGTCAAAGCGAAGCGGTACTTAAGAGTTCTCCGGTGAACCACCGTTAGCTGGGACAACCCCTATAGTTAACCCGAAAATAATAGCAATTATTTAATAAACCAGTCAAATGTTATTTATTACAGTCTTTATTTACCTGACTGCTTTGACTGTCTCGGGAATGCAAGTGGTCGAACTCGGCCCGAACTCTGACCGAGTTCGGACCGAATTCGGACCGAGTTCGGTCGGCGCTGTGATGGTTCCAAAACCGAACAGCCGGCCCTAGCACCTATATAATTCATCCTTACTTCTACTTTTTCTCCACACCAAAACGTGGAATACTTCCATCTCCTACTAGAAGTCCTTTCGACGAGTTCAAGTGGGCAATCTTCTTCCTCATGGCTCGGAAACGTCAACGAGGAAATTCTTCTCAAGGTGCTTCCTCCTCATCCGACTACACTCCAGCAAGTCTTTTTAGTCCAGCCAGACCTAGAGATCCCGAGGAATATGATAGCACTTTGTTTCCCGACAAAGACTTCTCCGATCTCTGGTATGATTCTTTCTCTTCTCGTCGTATTTGTGCTGGAGCCTTCGTCAATTTTACAACTTTCTTTGAATATGCTCCTGTTTTTGATCAACTTGGATTCCGCGACTTTTTCGAGGTCCAAGATAGCATTTACGACAATGTAGTCCGTATATTTTACTGCAATTTGCAAGTAAAACAAAATAGGAATTTCTATTCCTGCATTGCTGGACAGGAATTAGAATTTAGCGCCACCGATATCAGTGAATACTTTCACGTTCCTGATCTTGGTGATGCACTTGTTGACATCCACCATATTCAATTCCCTGTCGATGTCACTTTAGCTTCCTTTAGGGAATTGATTTGTCACCCTACTCCTTCTCTCCGGAGAATCTTTTCTAGACATCTAAACCAAACTTTTTACGAGCTTCATCGTATGATTTTTTCGGCCCTTCTTCCGAAGAAAGGCTCTACCGATGAAGTTACATTTTTGGAACTTTCTGCTCTTTATCACATTCATTTTGGAATTTCTTTCTCCGTTCCAAGAACTATGATGTCTTGGATGCTCAACTGCAAGAATGCAGGTAGGAACCTAGTCTTTCCTATGCACCTTGCTAGTATATTTCGACGTTTTGAGATTGATCTTGAAACGTGTGCCATTTCTTCTCCACCTGTTGAGTTGACCCGCTCTCGTCGGTTTCCTCAACCTCCTGGTGCTGCTCCTGCTGTCCCAGTTGCTGATGCTGAGGCCCCTCCAGCTGATGCTCATCCTGCTCCAGCCCCTGCCCCAGGACTCGATCAGGCATTCTACCAGCGGTTTGATGATTTCGTTGCCGTTTCCACGCAATGTCATCAGGACTCCGAGTTCCGGCATATTTCTCAGGCCCAGGTGCTGAAAAACAGTATTGCCGATCTCCACTACAGCCTGGTTCAGGATCCAGTCCGTCCACTCACTATCCTTCCACACCCGGCTTTCCCTGGTCCTCGTTTTACTGATGAGGTCACTTTTCAGTATTTCGATCCGACCACTGCTTATTTCCCTCATGATCCTTCCAGTGCGGACGACCCCAGCGATGTGATGTGGATTCAGCCATGTGATAGTGGATTTAGTTTCGATTAGTTGATGCAGTTTATGTAGTAGTTTTATTTTATTTCATGTCTAAACTGTTTCAGTTAGACTTTATCAGTTGTACTTTTTGGATTATTAGTGGAACCTCTATGATATTTCAGTTTATTATGACATAGTTCATTTTATTCCAGTTGTCTATGCTGTGATTACTTCTTTTTACTTCACTTTGTCTTGTCTATTCTATTGTTGGCTTCATGATTTACGGGGGAGCCTATTCATTTTACTACTTGACAAAGGGGAAGAAAAAGAGTATACCAAACGCAAGATATATCCAAAACAAAAACATCTCCGATTTTCAGGTATTTTTGATATTTTGTTCTATTTGATATAAATATATTTTGGTATAGACTCAAGTTTGTCAATTATCAAAATGGGGGAGATTGTTGGCCCATTCCACGGTCACACCCGATTTCGATAATCAACATATACTTTAGTCAATACACAAAATATAGAAAATGCTGCTAACTATTTCAGGATGCATGAAATCATATTCAACGGACGATGTACTGCATAAATCAAAGCGTCAAAGTCATCAAAATCTTCTGAAGACTCTTTTCTACTTTTATTCTGTATTTTACATTTTATTGAGTCTAGAAATTACTTTGTAAAATCAATTATGGTAATACTGGCTTAGGGTTAAAGTTGTCCTCCTTTCTAGAAACCTATTTTTTACCCTTTCGTATTTTCGGTTACAAATATTTCAAAAACATATTTCAAAAATATTCTTTTCAAATGATTTTACAAATAACCAAAAACATGTTTGAAAACTGTTTTTACAAAAGATTTTTAAATATCTCCTGACAGAACTCCAAGCCGAGTTCGGCCCGAGTTCGGTCCGAACTCTGACCGAGTTCTGTCAGTTTGTATTCAAACTTCAGTTGCCTCCAAATCTGCGAGCAATGTCTATTTTGCGAGATATTTGCACCCGAACTCTGTCCGAGTTCTGCCCGAGTTCGGTTTGTGAAAACACCTATAAATATAGAAGAACTTTTCACTTCAAATCATCAATTCATTCTTCATCTTCTCTTCTCTACTATTCAAGTGTTTTCTAAACGATCTAAGATTTTCAAATCTCACCTACACATCTTTTAGCCAAAAGCCAGTACTATCAGAGTTGATTTAGAGTCTTTTGGTTACTCAAGAGTTGTAAGAGGTCGTTCAAGTTTCAACAACTTTTCTGTTGTGGAGCTGGTCGTGCGCTCGCCACCAAGCACGGTGTTGTGAAGCCGGTCGTGCGCTTGTCACCAAGCACGGTGTTGTAAGAGATTGCAAGCTCTCAGTTAAAGCTTGTGCCATAGTGGATTAACATCGAACAAGAGTACTCGAGACTGGATTAGTCCTCTCAGAGGGATACCAGTATACATCGTTGTGTCACTGAGTTTGATTCTCCTATCTTTATTTACTATCTCTTACATATCTGCCATAGTTTAATTTTTTAATTATTGATTATATTTCCGCTGCACACACGCACTCTATTCACCCCCCTCTAGAGGTGCTCAACGATCCTACAGGTCATGGATGAAGAGCGTCTCGAGTAGATCAGGCATGACAAGTTAGTTCTGAGAAAACGACTGGTCTGGTGCTCCTAAATTAAAAGTCACGGTAACGTGCATATGAGGATCCAGAAAAAGAGTGGGAATTCAGTTAATAATTAAAATGGTCTAAATTGACCCGAACTTGCACGAAGCAAAAAGGGTACAAGGGAACAAGTTCGAGTGGGACACGAAATATCAATGTGAAGATAATCTCGTCTACTACAAACTCCAAGAAGGAAGTTTCCAGAGACTGGCATCCCTGATGCTCTAGAATTCTAAGTCACGGTAAAGAGCATTAAATCAAATAATAATCAAATACTAATATTTATTCAAAATAATTGATTTATAAAATTGAAAAAAATAAGCCCTAAATTTAGGGGCTTACAACGATGAACATCTGCGTAACTTTTCTGACAACTCTGTGCATTCTTTAATCTTTCTCGAATGAGCCAAATTTTTTGCACGGTCTGTTCTACCAGTTCCTGGCTGAGAATCTGTCACTCTCCGATTTCGTCCCAGCAAATGGGTGATTCGCACTTTTGTTCGTACAGTACTTCATACGGCGTCATTTGGATGCTGGATTGATAGCTATTGTTGTATGCAAATTCGGCCATAGGTAGATGAACGTCCCAACTCGACTTGAAGTCAATTGCACAGAGCCGTAACATGTCTTCGAGAATCTGATTGATACGTTCCGTTTGGCCATCGGTCTAGGGATGGTAGGCTGAGTTAAAGTTCAACTTGGTACCCAGAGCCGACTGAAGGCTACTCCAGAATCGTGACATAAATTGTGAATCCCGATCAGAGCCGATGGATACTATAACTCCGTACAGTGGTACTATCTCATCAGGATAAATCTGCGCCAGGCGATCAACGCTTCAAGTAACTTTAATGGCAATGAAGTGCGCTGACTTGGTTAGGCGATCGACGATGACCCAGATGGCATCATTTTCTCGCAGCATCTTCGGCAGACCAACAATAAAATCCATGCACACGTGCTCCTACGTCCATTCTGGAATTGCCAGATTCTGCATCTCCCATCCCGGTCTCTGGTACTCAGCTTTCACTTGCTGACAGGCCATACATTGCGACACGAAGAGTGCCACATCTCTTTTCATTCTGTGCCACCAGAAGTTTGTGCGAAGGTCCTTGTACATCTTCGTGCTACTGAAATACAAGATGTACTTTGCATAGTGCGCCTCCGACAATATCTCCTTTCAAAGTTCTGAATTATCCGGAACGCATAACCTACCCTTCAATCGAAGTATGTCGGTTTTATCTTCAGCAAATTCGGTCGTCCTATCCATTGAGATTTGCTCTCATATTTTCTTCAGGTATGAATCATTCTTCTGAGCTGTCTTGATCTTTTCTTGCAAGTTCGGCTCTAACTGCAACTTTGCCAACTGTACATTTCTGAATCGGACTCGGAGTTCGATGCCCATCTCTTTTAGGTTGCGTAGCAGTCTGCGGTCGATGGATAGCGAGGCAATATACTTCCGACTCAGAGCGTCCGCCACAATATTTTACTTTCCTGACGTATAGTCAATAATTAAGTCGTAATCTTTGATCAGTTCAAGCCAACGCCTTTGTCACAAATTCAGTTCCTTCTGCGTGAATAGATACTTGAGGCTCTTATGATTGGTATAGATCGTGCATGTCATGCCATAAAGATAGTGATGCCACAATTTTAATGCGAACACAATCGCCGCTAACTCTAGGTCATGAGTAGCATAGTTCTTCTCGTGCGGCTTTAGCTGTCGAAAAGCAAAAGATATCACCTTATTCTGCTGTATCATCACACACCCCAAGCCCTGACCGGATGCGTCACTGAATATCTGGAAACTCTCAGTCCCTTCTAGAAGTGCGAGTATCGGGGTCGAGACGAGCCGTTGCTTTAGTTCCTGGAAGGAAGCTTCAAAATCGTATGACCATTCAAATGCGACTCCTTTCTGGGTGAGGCGAGTCAGAGGCGATGCGATCTTCGTAAAGACTTTCACGAATCGTCGGTAGTATCCCACTAAGCTAAGAAAACTTTGAATCTTGTCGACGGATGTTGGCCATTTCCAATCGACAATGGCTTCAACTTTCTTTGGGTCGACTGCGATGCCTTCAGCTGAAATGATGTATCCGAGGAATACGATGCTGCTCAGTCAAAATTCGTATTTGCTTCACTTTGTATATAACTAATTTTCTCGAAGGGTCTGAAGTACGGTCCGTAGATGCTCATTGTGTTGCTGCCTATTCTTCGAGTAGACGAGTATATCGTCGATAAAGACTACTACGAACTTGTCGAAGAATGGTCGGAACACTCGATTCATTAAGTCTATGAAAGCAGCTGGGGCGTTTGTTAGGCCGAACGACATTACTAGTGTAACACCCACTTTTCTAAATTGAGGGTAATTTTAAACTTTTGTAAAAGTTTATTATTTAATAATAGGATTTATGATTTACGGGAATTTTTAATTAATTTAATACTATTTAAAATTAGTAAATTATAATTTTGATGTGTTAGCTAGTGAACTCTAGAACTGTTGAGCCTAGAGACTAACTATGACCATGGGGACCTAACCATGTGATTAGAATGACTATTTACAACTTTTTAGGCTAAGGGTATTTTGGTCATTTTGTGACTTTTGAATTATTTAGGATTTTGATTAATTGGTGAATTTTAGATTATTTTAAAAATATTTAAATTGATGTATTATAATTTTGGTCATTTTTCATATTTTAATATTTTGGAAAAATTTTATATTTTTAATATTGTTTTTATTGGATTTGTTTAGTCGGGTTTGAGTTTCGTCTCGTTCCGACTTGTATTGTGACCCGGGTAGCTTAAACTCTATATGGCACCCAATATTAAGTTAAGCATGGCTCACAAGATCCAACATTTAAGTTAGTTATTTAAACTAATTTTTAACATGTTAGAATGGTTAAGTTAGAGACTCAAAACTAGATCATTTTGACCCCAAACTTGAACCTAGTTTAGACTTAACCATATGAGACTAGAGAGGGGCAATTAGGACATTTTCCATTAACCCTAATGGATACTTTATGGCAGCCACCTTTAGGAGAGAATGATTCATTTCATTCATTACAATCTTGCCTCTTTTATTTTCCTTTTGTTCTTCCCCAATTTTAGAGAGCCTTCCCATTGATTTGATCTCCAAATCAAATCATTCCTTCACCAAACCTTCTCTCAATCATTCCCATTCTCCAAGGGAAGGCTGCTACCAAGGATTGGAAGAGGAGTACAAGGAGGAGTGTCCACTTTGAGGGATCTTCGTATCGGAGCCGTGTCCTAAAAGATTTCATTGGGATTCCACTCCCAATAGGTAAAACCCATCATCTAAATTGATTTTCTTTGCATATAAATTAGTTTTGAATCTGTAGGATCCATCCTCATACATGTGTCCCATTTAGATTCAAATTTGAGGTCATTTGGAGCTCTCTTGAGGATTTTAGATATGTGTCCCTTGTCCTACTTGATAGATCCCAAATTAGGACACCCCATTATATGTATGTACGATAATAGTTTAAATAGATATTTAAATTCAGTTTTATAATGGTTAGAGAGTGGATTGATCTTAGTTAGGATGGCTAGAATGAGTTTTATTTGGATACCTATGTTTGTATCCAAGTATCTTGGCCTATATGTGTTCTTTTGTCAAATTCGTCATAATATTTATCAACGTTTTTATTAACCAAAGTAACTTAGAAATATCATAACTTTTAGCTTAGAACTTTGATTTATCTTTCGTTTTTTTAAAAGAACCGTATCGAAATTAGCTTTCCAAATATATATTTTAATAAGCCAAATTCTTTCTATAACTTTCTGTAGAATTATTTGAGTGTCAGCTGTACGAAAGACGAATGTGTTTCGGTATTTTCGTGATTTCGCGAGCTTCCGAACACAAAAATACGATCCGTTTAAAGTTTCGGAAAGCTAACACAAAGGGCTACGACATACCTTAATCTTAGAATTTAGTGAATGCCTAATTGGTACAGTATTGGTTTTAAGTAGAAGAGTGACTATACGATATATGCATTTTGTGTAACCTATGAGCCTATGTAGTATGGGTATTAAATGAATATAGAGTATGTAATACATGATATGTTAGATGAATAAAATGATATATATATATATATATGATATATATCCTCTTTACATTAATGTATATATATGGTTGAATGCAAGCATGTAGGAAAGCAATTAATATAATGTATGTAAGCAATGCATAAATGCATGAATGAAAGAATGATATACAATGTATGCATGAAAGTATATAGTGAATGCTACATATGAATGCAAGGTATACATGTAATGATAGATATGAATGCATAATATATAAATAATATAATGTAATATATAATAATAGTATGTATGGTAATGTAGAATATATGATGCAAGCATGTATATGTCTATTGTTTTTCCTTTTCTTTACATTTTCCTTCCCTTCCCTTTCCATTTCAGTTTTTTCCTTTTTTTTTCCACTTCTATTTTTAAATGTTATATACAATGTATATAATGTATAGATGCATGTAAGTATGTAATATGCATAAATGAATGTCATATATGAATGAATAAATCAATCAAAGGTATAAGTAAAATATAATACATTGTAATGAATGTTAACATACATAATGTATAAAAGTATGTATGTAAATGTGCATGAATGTATATATCTATGTAACTATGTAAATATCCATGATGTAACATATGCCTATATATATAAATATGTATGTAATGTGGATATGCATGTATGTATGAAGGTATGTATTTATATATATTATCTATTTTATATTTTGCATTGTTGTGGTTCATATTGTCTTGTGATTGTGTGAGTGCTAGCCTAGGCTTGGTTAGGCCTAGTGAGACTTGTTAGACTTGTTTGGGCTAGGACTTGACCTAGTTGACCTAATTTGACTAGTGTGGTTGACTAGAGTTGGCCAAGTGTTGACTTTAGTCTAGTTTGACCTAGACAGCATGCAGATGCATTGTACATTTCATGTATCATCTCTCGTATACATCTTAACCTGTGTTGCTCTAAATAGGACTCTGTGGCTTCAGTTTGGACCTCTATACCAATCAGCTGTTCAGGTTATCAGGCGGGTACATTCTTTGACCGTTTCATACTTACTAGAACGTCTATTATTGCCATAGATTAATTTACTTGATGCTAACACATTGGTAACACGGATTGGTACTATATGGATCTTCTTTTGTGATGTTATCTCCTTTGTGTTCGCTAAATACATATTGTGATGTGCGTTTCACTAACATATTGTATTTATTGAATACCCTTATCATTGTACACTCATTGTGCATATTGTACTCTCATTATCACATTGAGCTATATTGTACAAGCCATTGTATAAGATAACGTAACTGAATTGGATCCTTGTGTATTGATTGGGGAGGGAGAGTAGAAATGGTTATGTGATCAATCCTAATGTATAAGAAATTGTATATGTCCATTGTACACCCACGTACAAAGGAGTCCCATTTTATTGTATAACCTAACCCGTTTACATAACCATATTGTACTCTAAATCACATATTGCTTACAGTTCTTACTTATCATATATAGATATTTTCTATTATCATATCTTTCTGTTTTTCATATACATCTTCTTTCAGCGTTTCATGTATCTTACTCTATTGTACGTTATATTTTCTAACCTATTATGATCTGCGTGAGATGTATTATGCTCGCTCCTATCCTGACTGGACCTGTTGATAAATTTTACAGATAGCTTGGAGGTTGCCTGCTAGCCTAGGAGACACGGTAGAGATTGTATAGATAGTTATTTTAGTTGTCTTGAGTTGTATTTACTTTATGGATTACTGTATTTGAGATTTGAGATATTTTCTGGGTTTGTGTATCATAGACACTTAGACTTCTATCTGCGGTATCTCTTTGTGGATTTCATATTTTATCTATCTTTTATTATGCTCGACCTTAGATGTGATTGAGACTGTATTTGCTATGCCACCTCCATTCAGAGTGTATATACTGTACAGGTACCTTTATATTGTTAGATGTTTGACCTAGGACAGCGTTCTACCGCCGACACTGCGGCGTAGGCTGGACGTACCCACTTCTCGTGCCCTTACTCTAGGGTGCGGGTCGTGACACGTTTTTAATGGTGGCCCATGCAGGTCGAGTTTGTGTAGTAGTATTCGAACTAGAGTACCACTACAGCCTGCAGTAGGAGTAGGACATATTTTTGAAGGTACTCAATCACAGTTAGGATTCCTTGAGAGATTCCTGGGATGACCCTTGAGAATCTCATTATAAAATATCTTGAAATTTGATTCTAATAGTTTATATTTATCTTTCTTGGTTAGTTAATGAATTTGATTTTGGGTATCCATTGTTGATTTAATTTAATTTTTATCAAGATGAAATTATATGGGCTAGGTCATCTAAGTTATGGAATCTAGTCTTCTACAGTCATATTAGCCAGCATGGTGAGGACATATAGTCTGACTTTGGATATATTTCTCGGGTGTGAGAATTTAAGGTTTTTGCAGCCAAGCTAGCGGCATCGCAAAAATTTTAAATACCATGATTCTAGAGGTATGTGCCTTAGTCGAGGACTCTGTGATTATCGTAGCCTTGCTTACTAGTATGACGAGAATTTAGAGTACCATAATTTTGGATATACGCATATGATTATCAGATTGTACCTTGAAAACTTTTGAACATATTTTCTCTACTTTTGTTCAGTCTTTCAGAAAAAGAATTATTGGTTTTTTTTTGTTTTGCTTCTCATTATTTAACTTAGGAGTAGGAGTAGGAGTAGCTTTAGCTGTTATTATAACCTTGTGTAGCTTCTTGTTATGAATTTCTTCTTAATACAATGAATTGATAATTTTTGCTAGACTTTATCTTGGATTTGATATTATAGCTCTGGTTTCAAAATGGTTCCTTCTTTTAAATAGATAAGCAGAACAGATTTTATCGTTATTTCCTTCTTGCTATTATTCTTGTATTAAAAATAATAATAATAATAAAACTGTCTTGATTACATCAATCACCTACTTTGCAATCTTGGTAGGAATCTAAATGTTGGTCTTGATATAGAATTTGATTTTTATATTGGGATATGAGAATATATATAGTGGACACAGACACTTTGCCTGACACGTATGCATGCTACACTTTGATTACCAACCTATCGAAATACATATTAATATGTTGTTGATGTTTAAATTCTCAAAACCCCAATATTTCTGATACAATACAGTATCAGAGAATAGTTCTCTATTTTTTTTCCAGTTTAAATTCGTAATTTAAATATAAATTTCATATTATTAGTTGTTGTTTACATCACTGTAGCCTCCCTTCCCGAATTGTTTTTTGAAATATTATTTTTATTTATTTATTTTAAATGGTGATTATTAGATTTCTTTAAATAATTATTTAGTTAATTATTACAGTAGATGACTTTAGCCATGATGGAGTTTTGAAGTACAAGACGGTTAGCGTGCTTTGACTAGTGTTTAGCCATGGTAGGGGAATGCCGAGCCATAGTGACGTCCTAACTAGGAAAACCAGACCAAGCTATAGCATGACCATTAGAAATAGTTTAATTAATTATTATTAGATTTATTGACTTGCAGGAACCCGGTTGAACCAAGTTAGTCCAAACTGGGCCGAACCAAACCCAAGCCCAGGTAGGCATGCAGTGAAACCCGAGACGGCCATGTAGACATTTTATGTGTATACAAATATTTTCTTATTTATTTTTAGGACTTGACAAATACTTTCTAAATATTTAATAGTTTATTTAAATGTTATTTTAGAATAATTGTACGAATTTCTGGAGCCAAATAAATGGTGTGTTTGATGAGTTCACGGAAATATATTATTGGTTTAATTACATTATTATTAGGGTTATTATTATTATTAAAGTTAATATTGTGGTTATTAAATAAATAAATTATTTATTATTAATAGTTAATATTATTTTATTCTCTAACATAGATATATATATATATATATATATATATATATATATATATATATATATATATATATATATATATATATATATATATATATATATATATATATATATATATATATAGATGTGTATGTTCATGTAAATATAAATATATATATAATATGTGAGTATTTGTATGTATATATAATATATTATATATGTGTGTATTGTATGTATAAATAAATATATATAAAAGTGTACGTGTATGTGTATATATATAAATATCACTACAAAAAAAGTTGGCTTTTGGGACAACACTTTCAGGAACGCTAGTTTTAAACGTCCTAAAAAATTATTATTTGGGACTGTTATATTTTTTTGTAACAAAAAACAAATTTATTGGTGACAGATTGGAAGATGGACCTCTTATTTGGGACTATTAATATTTTTCGTTCCAAATAAATTTTGAGACCGTCTCAAATAATCTCAGCGGGAAAGCTATATTTTCAGTCACATGCATTCCACGTGACACATGATTAGAGTGTTAAAAATTGAAGGAAAGCTAATTCCCGCACTCATTTTAGTCATTCCCTCTCTTTCCATCTCCCTCTCTCAGAGAGAGAGAGAGAGAGAGAGAGAGAGAGAGAGAGAGAGTGCTTCTGGTTGCTAAGACGTCGCCCGCCCCGACTATTGGCACTCCTCCATCACGGCGAAGAGGCGAGAAGACTCCATCGGGTACGTATTTATTTGATCAAGGATTTAGAGTCTTCTTCTCTCTCAGAATCTCAAAATTTTGGTTTGATTTAGGGTTTGTGGTCGAAGAAGAAGGGCATCGAAAACCCACCCAATGGGTACTCCCCTCATCTCTTCCTCATGCCGTTCTTTGGATGTCGAGAGCTAGGGTTTACTCCGATATCAATGTCATCCACCCAAAGGAGTACCGTGACTACGAGTCTCTCGTCGTCCAGTGGGGGTAAAAACCCTAACCCTAAATTCTCCCTTTTTATGTCGTTTTTGTAGGTTCTGATTATATATTGGTGATTGTGTTTATTATTAGAATCGGATCAATCTGTGTCGAATTGCGTCAATTATCACGGATGATGCCATCTTTTGATTGATATGGTTCACCTGAGCTTGAGCTTAAGAAAGCTAGGGTTTCCATAGGTCTTTGTTGTAAATCGATGATGATTTTGTTAAAATCAAAAGAAGCTTATCGAGTTGAATAAATTCACGAAAGATGTCATTTTTCGGTTGACATTGTCCACTGGAGAATGGGAAATTGAAAACTGAAATATTCAGCTAAAAGGTATGAACTTGAGCTCAATAAAGGTGCTGGATAGTTGATGGTCCTTTCCATTTCTATGTCTTGAATTGTGTAGGGTTGATTGATTTTCGTAGGTTATTATCATTTTATATTGGTGATATTTGTTGTTATACCTTTGAGGAAGATCGGACGAACTGAGTGAATCATTACAAAAAGTTTCATATTTCGGTTGACATGAAATTTTTTCAGAAAAATATATGCCCTTTGACAGTTATTGTTTGTAAATCATGGTGGAAACATTGACGAGCTTGGAGAAGGTGCACTCTACCCAGTCTTCAAATTACGTGAAATGCAACAAATAGGTGTCTTATTTAGGAGCACACAAGTTAATTTATTCCTACAAACCAGGAGATGCAGCAACCTTGGCGTTTCTTGGGTCGAAACTGTAACCATTTTACTATTCCTGATTACCCGTTTTTGCCCCTCGATATTTCATTATTAGCTGATGCTGTTGCATATTATGTATACATGCAATTTTTATCAGTTGCTGCCAAGAATAATGGTCTTGATTTTTGTAGTGTATGGAGTAATGAAGTTTAGTCTTTCAGTGGCTAACAGAGTGCAGATTGTTGATAGTAAATGTAGATTACTGTACACCATCTGAAGTGATTACAATTCTCTTGGTTTTTATATAATAAGCTTGTTCTCCGCATCTCCTTCTGATTAGTGGGGGAACTTTTAATTTTACTCTTTTCAATGATATTATAGATATTTTTGCCTGGAAAGAGGCTCTTTGTGTAACAGGAATATGAGTCATATTCTCATGCTAAAAGGAAACTGAAGTCTCAAGGAAGAATGGATGTAACCGCAACAATGTCCAGAAAATGGCATAGTAGAACACGCCAATGTGGATATTGTTGTACTATGGCTCATCAAATTTTGGATGGATTTTGAAGGCTAGAAATTGATTCAATATTTAGTAATATTATGGTTTTTTCTAGCCTACTAATTGAAGAGAGCTTGGAATTTTAAGTATTAAAGGAGGCTCTGAAGCTCGATGGACATGGTTCGACCAAAATCGAACCACGTTGTCGTGAGGTGAACTCTCCTATTCTACAGTTTCGATATGAAATTGGTGACGGAGAGGTGACGTTGATTATGTATCTTATTTTTGAAAGGGCAATTCTTTCTTGACGAATTTTTTTGAGCCACAAGTCCTCTACAGTTGCTTGCATGTTTATGTTGTGCATCAGCTGCTGTCCGTCCTAGCTCTTAAAATTAGCTATTGATTGTTTCTAAATCAATGACATCCATCAATCACTAGCAGCATGTCTCCTTCCAAATTTCCCCATCAATTTGGCTTTCAGCATTTCCCCATCAACTTGGCTGTCAGCATTGTTCATGACAAGAAGAAATTGACATGGCATTATTCTATCTAAACATAGAAGAGCGAGATCAATTCTACCACGAACATGACAGATCAATTTGCTGCTCTACAAACCATAGCTCAAAATCCTGGTCAAGCTCGTGATGAGGTTCTTGCTGACTTCTATAAGAAGTGATCAGATGACTTTCTGGTAACACCCTCCTCCATATATCTAAGACTTAATTGCTTATCTAGTTATTTTTGTGATTCTTATTTGCAAGAGAGACTGGTTGTATAATCATGTTGTTCTTTTTCCATCAGGTGGTAAATAAATGGTTTGCTCTTCAAGCAATGTCAGACATTCCTGAAAATGTGACTAATGTCCAGAACTTGTTGAGCCATCCTGTCTTTGACATGCACAACCCAAACAAGGTCAGCAAGATGTCCGCTTATATTTCTTATGTTGTAGCCAACTTTATCAAACATCCTTGCTCTCCATTTTCCTTGTGCTTTATGCTTCATATTTGGGTTTTGCCAACATGATTACCAGCTTTGTACTTCTTGTATGAATTAATTGGCTCTTTTTATTATTAGGGTAGAACTTTAGTTAAGTATCCATATTATGAGTTGGCAGAGTTATAGTAGTTGCAAATCATGTTACACGAGATTCCTTGTGTATGTAGGGATGCTCATCAGTTTGATAAGTGTAACTTGTATAAAGTATATTGTAACTGGTATGAAGTATATTTTTTGCCTTCTTGGTATTCAATTAAAATAAGTAGGGAAGAATTATGACTTATGAGGTGCTAGCTAGCTTCCCTGCTCCACCAGTCCTAGGGACACCAGTTGGGCCACCTGCATATCATAAGCTTCTTGTGTTGGATATTATTCGTTTGCAAAGGGAACAAGGTTGCGTTAAAATAGCTTATCGTCTTAGAGTCACTAGAATGCTGAATTATGAACATTGGGTTATGATGGCACTTGTCGACACCCCATTGCTTCTATAGCATATGTAAAATTCTTTATTGCAATTTCCCTTGTGCTTTATGCTTCATATTTGGGTTTTACCAAGTTGCTTTGGTTGTTCTGTATAGATTCTATGGATTCTTTATTGCAATTTTGGCAAAAGAAGTCTACTTGACTTGTTACTTTGCCATATTTTTCTACATTTCTTCTTACTGACACCCCTTTAATTTTTTGTTAGCTTCCACAGGTTGAATGTCCTCCTCCCTCTGTAGGACAAGAGGTTTCTTAGAATGGAAACAATTATCTTTTTTTTTTTCTGGAACTGAATCCATTTATGCATAATGAGAGCAATTCATAGTAGCTTACGGTTCTTGTATAAGGTCAAGATTCTTCATTTATTTCAGGAATATCTTATGTGTTGTTGATTGGTGTCCCATATGGATATACCTTAAGTAAGCCAAAGATTCTACGGGCCTGCAAGTTTTGACTTCTTTCAGGAGCATCACATTAAAGAATATATCAATCTTTATATACTTTGCAGTTCAAGTTCAACCAGTTTCTTTGATGCAGAGCTATTAGTTCTTGTAAAGCTAACTATAATTTTCATTTTCGTAAGGCATAAATCATCTTGGCTGAAGTTGGATAAATTTGCTTTCTTCTAGGCATGAATAGCATTTAAGTTACCACCTCTTATTCAAATTATATATGTACTAAAGCATTGTTTGCATTGTTTGTTAATAGGTGTATCCAATATGCACCAGAACTTGTGTTTGTATCACCATCATGAAGTGACACCTGTAATTCATGCCAACGCTCTCATTTTTCAAAGCCTTCACTGGACTCGGGAGTTTCTTTCTCAATCAACTTATTTATCTAAGAAAAGGACATATCCTACTCATACTTACAATAAAACTACTAAAAGTTTAACTTATGGGCACACTTTATTTTTCCATTAAGTAACAATTTGGAACAATTTGCATTTCCTCATTATCTTATACGAAGGGAATATTACAGACTATACTTTTAGCTGAATTCTATTATATTGCTCCAAATAGGTGATTTACTGAGAATATGTACACGTCTTAAAGCTGATTTTATTTGTTTCTTTATTGCCTTAGAGGGAAAAATCAAAGAACAAGATATATTTAAGGCCCGGACAAGCAGCCCAGATGACGTCAACATATGAGAAGCAAAGAATTGAAAATATTGTGAGAATCCTATATCATTTTTTCTTAAAATTTAACTCTAGTTATCGTCAAGATGTCAAAAAGGATTAAAAGCAACAACCATTTAAATAGAATGAGATGAAATATTTATAGAGAAAGACTGACTAATAATAACTGCTAACTAGGAATGTAAAACTATACTGCAAAGCAATACATAGTTCGATAACTTTTTAATTCCTGAGGTAAGGTTCTTGCTTTGAATGATTAGCCGACTCTCAGAGAAGTAAATATCATGCAAAACCCTATTACATCCGAATTAGTAAGTGAAATTTTACCTATGTATTTTTTTTAATTGTCTATTTTTTACTCATTGTTCTTGAAGTGATATATGATGTGATTGTATATTATATTTCTCCATGTTATTTTTAAACTGGTGGCTTATATTTCTCTTTGTTGTCAAATTGTCATATTGGTATTAGGTTTGGGGAATGGAGAGATCACTTGACACTCCAGGCAGCAGCTGACCGGGTAATATTGTATTTCAGTTTAAAATTGGGTTTTTGTATTTGGTGCCAAGAAGCTGAAATTTATATTACTGCCTAGTGGTTGGCTTTAAATTTCAATAAATTCTTCGTTTTTGTTGGTTTAGTCATCTGGATATTTCTCCAGGATCTGGGTTTTATTTCTTTCATGTAAAAAACTGACTTTCTTATTGACTTGTTGTGGACTACTAGCCTCTCTTTTTTTCCTTTTGAAATCAGTATGAAATTTCACCATTTTATTAGTTGTTTTGCTTTAAATTTTTTCATTTATGTTGGTTTTATTTTCTTTTGCTAAAAATAATTATGTGACTGATTAGAATTTAGATGTAGATCACTAGCCTTTACCTCCGGATAACATAAAGTTTATACTTTTTTGTTCTCCAAATTTTTGAAGTGCATTCTCAAGATATGGTGTTAAAATTTCCATATTTATTACTATATTCTTCCTGCAGATACTATCGGCTTGTTCTATGTGTAATAAATAATTTGGCTTTGCGAAGGTAATATTTGCTTTGTCTTATAAATAAATTCTGGACATTTATTTTCTCTTATTTTTCTTTATTTAAGTTTTTGGGATTTATATCAAATTCTGAAATTCCAGTTCATTACTTATTTCTTCTTTAGGGAAGCTCTATGTAAGTTTTACTATTTAGATTAAATTCTGATATTCCAGTTTTGTACTTATTTATTCTTTAGGGAAGTTTTACTATTTATATAGGATGACATCGAAATCATGTCTTGGTGAAATGGAAACATTCTATTATCAAGTGTTCTTTGATTCTTCCTGTTTGTTCAACTGTAGGAATAATTTGTTTATAGACTTGAAGAAAAAGCAACTTGTTTAAATTCAGATTCCTAATATTCTTACTTTAACTGAAGTTACCAAACCTTCCCATTATCATTCAACTTTCTTATGTAATTAATAATTCTGACTATTACAAGGTCCAGTTTGTAGGTATTCTATATCTTTTTTTTTTTTTGATTCTTTGCTAACATCTCAATTGTTTAGTTGTCTAATATTGGAACCTTCAATGTAGTAAACCGCTCTACAGATGGCAGATATATGGCTGTCTCTAGGCATGGAAATTTTTACCTAACTTAGGAGCTTTTACATGTTAGACTAAGATATTTCGTACCAACCTCTGTTATTAAAATTTGATTTGTAAAAAAGTCACTGATATTGCCCATACATCCTGGAGGCTCATTATGCTCTCTTAGCTGCTTTATGTTTAAGCCATCATTAGACCACTTCATAAGCCTCTTCTGAACTTATTGCATATTATTCACAACATGAATGTTTCTTACATGCAATAATGTGAAATATCTATGACCATAATCAATAATACTCATTCTGTCCATTGTTAGTTGGAAATGTTGAAGTTTCTTCTCCCATTCATTTATATTAAGTCTTTGTTTGGTTTGAGAGAAAATGAGGAAGGGAAAGAAAAAAAGAAAAAAAAAATCACACCATTTTAACACTGGCCCGTATCTTCGTGTCAATATTCTGTCATATCTTGTGACCCATGTCAGTGCAACCTAGCCATAATGTGAAATATATTAGAAGCAAATATTCCTATCTCAATCCTGATAGTTGAAATTTTTTAAGTTGTTAGCAGCAGTTCATGTCTGTCCTGTTACGCTATATTTTCCTTTCTATGAATGGCTACTATTTTTATTTAGTAGCAAAGCTGAAACTTATTTTATATCATTCATTTATTTTATATACATATTGCATCTATTTGTTGATGCCCTGAGTCTTTTTTTAATTAATTACTTTTCTTTTTGAGACAATGTTGATTATTTCTTCTCTTTAGACTTGTAGAAAAAGAAAAACCAGATGGCTTATTGGCAAAGCAATTAAGGTGAGGCAATTTTAATTTGAATAGCTTGTTATTGTCCCATCTTTTACCTTCAAATATTATCCCTTAACAATCTATCTCCTCCATCAGTCAGTCATGTATGGTGTGTCTAGAACCTAGTGTTATATGTCTATAACTTTAGTCCAAAAACTACAAATGTTGGCAGATTATTGACAGTTCTGATACTATATTGGCAAAAATTAATTATGAATTGCTGAAAATTGATTTTTAGGCACACTCAATAGCTAAATATGTTAGACAATGATATGTGCATGTGGCAGTTTTTTCCTTGATCCCACTCCGATTGGTCAACTTTTTGTGATATGTGCATATATAAGAAGTTAAGCTCCAATTGCAATGAAATAATTTGAAAGTTTTGTGAAGATATTCTCTTTATTTTATGAGTTATATCTATACTAACTCAAAATTTAGATATATTCTCCAATTTCAGTAAACTTACTCTCAAAGAAACTAATTGCAAATTCAAGGATTTGAAACTCAGATGGAGAAGTGAATGGGAGCTTGTGACCGTATCATAACAGAGGTATTTCAAGATACGTATTTATGGTTAATGGTTCATGTGTTCAACAGAGGTATTCATGTGTTCACTAGTTTAAGATCCTTTTTTTGGTTAACATGTAGAACAATCTTAAGTAAGAGCTCGAGAGGATGAAGAGTGAGCTTAGCACTGAGCTCAAAGCACAAGTTGTAAGTATGTTTGTGGGTGCTTTCCGCCTTCCTGATATACTCAAGTAAGTCTCTGTCGCAAATTATTTTTCCATGAATCTGAGGTCCCAATTAACTTATAACTAACCATATTTCTGGCTTATTCATTTGTTTTCAGGTAGCCAATGCTGCTGGCAGCTATGGATGTGTGGATCGGTTTGTCAATGGATGTGGAAAATAAAATATATATGTTTGGACTTGTGTAAAAAGTCGTAGATTTTATTTTGTAAATTAAGTGAATGCTTGCTGATGTAAAACTTGATGGGAACAGTGATGTAAGACTTGGATTTCGTTTTGTGAACAATGGGATATTGCCTTTAAATATGTTTTATATAAATTGTTTTGTTAATGTTGCGGCTACGCTTTGTTAATGTTGCGGCTACCATATGCATTTCTGATTAAATAAAATAGTTCTGTATGAATTTTTGTTGTATATAAAATTCAATTATATATTTTATATATAAATAGGAAATTAGTAATTCCATAATAATTTAAACAATTGTTAAGTTTTTTCGCACGATTACAGTACTTTTTAAAATTCCGTTCCTTATTTATTAGGACGAAATATATCTGTTACAAAAACTTGTTTTTTGGGACAAATTAATAAATCGTCACACAAAAGCATAAATTTGAAAACTTTTGAGACATTTTGCCTAGCCGTCATTTAACAGTAATTAGGACGGCAATATCCGTCCCTAAAGTTTTTGCCACGCCACCCTAATGGGACCGGCCATTCTCGTCCCAAAGGCCGTCCCAAATATTTGTTGGGACGGTAATTGCAGTTTTTAAGACGATTTTTTGTTGTCCCCAAAGGTCACTTTTTTTGTAGTGTATATATACGTGTATATATGTATGTATATATAAATATATATTATATAAGTAAGTATGTAAATATAAATATATATTGTGTACGTGTGTATGTATACGTATTTACGTGTGTATGTATATATGTATATGTGTACAAGAGTACATGTATATATATAGATTTATATATATAATAAAAAGAAAAAGAAAAAGAAAAAGAGAAAGAAAAGCTGTGGCAGCATACAAACCAAGCCAGGGCCCGAGCCTAAACCATTTCACCCACAGCGTTTAACCCAGCAGCCGATAACCAAATATAGGATATATATACATATCGATCGTAACAGAGGGATTCACGAAAACCATCTAATCCTAACCACCAAACGCCGCGGCCACCTTCTACACCCTGGCGGCCACCTGGCGACCTCTTCCAGCCAGGGCGCAGCGTCGCCGACCTGCCAGATCCGCGCGAAGGGCCGTGCGTAAGTTGAAAACAGAGCAGCCGCAAACAGTAGAGCACTACGGGAGAGGCGACTTTGCGGTGACTTATCGTCGCGTAGAACGAATCATTTCTCGAACCATTTGATCAGGTGTATACACAACCTATAGGTCAGCAAGTGTCTTCAATTAGTTTAATTTCGAATGATCTAGATAACCCAGAAGATCGACTCGAAGTTCGACAAAAATCTGTCAAAAACAGAGTCCTGGGGCAGTCCCAAAACCCGACTTGGAAGGTAATTCTTAGCTGAAACATCGACAGTTTCGAAAATCGATTTGAAGGAGTTTTTAGACAACCTAACCAGCTTTCAAACCCTATTTTTAGATTATTTTATTAATCAGTAGATGTTAAGATAAATCGAGTTGAAAATCATGAAAAACCTGTTTTCAAAACTTAGAAAACTCATCCACACGACGTGCGTCCCACCATTCTGGGCGACGTGGTCGCGAACCGAAGGCATCAAAAGGTGCGTAACGGTTTCGTGGTCGTATGGGCTTTGACGGAATTCAAATTGGTCGCGTGTGCGCGACGAATTTGATGCGTATCCGTCGAAATTCACCGTATTGGCCTCTGTGCAAGTTTCTCAATTACTTTGTGCATACTTGTCAGATCGAGACGAAACTTATGCCAACAGGACCGTATCATTTTTCTGGTCCTGTATGCCAAGTTTGGTCCGATTCTGAGACAGTTGGTAAAATTGCCGTTTTGCGGGCCCTACGGTCCAACTCAACGGATGATTTTGTGCACGGCCCGTCGGAATCCAACTCTGGACATACGGTTGGATTCGTATCGGAAAACTGGATCCGTAGACATATAGTTTGACGACTTTAGAGACTATTGACTCTGGCACGCTTTTCGGTGCAAAGCGGGTCCAACGGCGGATATCGTTTTTGTCCGAAATTTTTGTTTTGCCCCTGTGTCCAGAATTGGACTTAAGGACAGGCAATCCTAGCTAATATGACTATTCTGAGAATGTTGGTAACGTTTATTTCAGCTTTCGGAGACAGTTGTGATGACTTGGACTTTTTGACTTGTGATTGACGATACATTGTTGGTTCTTCGTGCAACCCCAGGCAAGTATACCTTGCCAAATTGTACAGTATAATTTATATGCATGTTCATCATCTCGCTGCGGTTCTTTTCTTACATTTGTGATTGCTTTATTTCATGTCTAGTGCACTTTTTCTGTTATAGTTTCACTTTACATGATTCTAGTTGTCTGCACATTCTTGTTTCCTTCTGTTATGACATTTCTATCTGTTACACTATGTTAGTCTCATATGTATTGCTTGATAGAGTCGTCTAGTCCCACACCACGATTTCCTCGACTTGATTATAACTTGACTTGACTTGACATGACTTGAGTAGGATTTGACTTTGACATTCTATAGATTGTGAGTACTTACCTTGACTACGGTCTATAGGATTTTATACTAGGATTGGCTACCATCTTGGTTGTGTGTACTTGCCTTGACAGCGATTGAGATACTATAGATTGTGAGTACTTGCCTTGACCGCAGTTTATAGCCAGCCATTTCTAGTATGGCATGCCAGTGTCTTAGGATCCTCGTATTTAGATCTTGTGTCTTGGTTCATTTTGTCTCGTTGAATATCCTTGATTGTTTCTTGCTTCTTTTTACTGTTACATGTTGGCTTGTATATTATGTATCTTGCTAGTCCTCTGAGGACCTGATGATCTCTTCAGGTTTAGAGACTGCATGGAGTTAGTTAGCAGGACGAGATGGTAGAGGATTGCGATGTATGATACAGGTATTGCTGGTGTTATTTCCTTATTATCCTCTCGTGCTTTACATTCAGTACCATGATATATTCTGCTTACTTTATGGACTCATATTATTCTTAGAGTCTAATCGAATAATATGCTAATGGGCTGCAGACCATGACCCATACTTGTTCATTCTTGTTTTATATGATTCCTGTGGATTGAGATATAGTTTAGATTAGACATGATACCCATGACCTTGACAGCTTATACGTACTCGAGTCGGGCTGGAGTCCGCTCGATACGTAGCTGGCTTGCTCACGAGCTCCGGTCCGAAAAGTGGGTGCGGGTCGTGACAATCACTGCACATGTATGTTATATACATGGTTTCAATTCTTAAAGAAATTGGTTAGGTTTTGTGTTTGAATTTGTCAAATCTGAGACAGTGTGCTTATTGACCCTTAATACTGGATTCCAAATGTTTAGTTCAATTTGCCCTTTTTTAATGTAATATTTTGAGGTATATACATTGTTGAATGTATGGATAGTATGTTAGGGTTTTATCTCTATCATGTTAGGATGTGTTGGGAGCATTGAGTTGGTTGTGATGTTTCAAACCCCTAAAATATGAAACTGCATTATGTTAATATTACACTGGTTTAAATGTTAGCTTATTTTCAGATTTTGTTTGTAAATGCTGAACTAAAACTGGGTTTAACCTTTCAATACTAAAGCTATAATCCTGTACAAGGACACACACACACCCTAACTTAGTATACACTGCCATGTAAACCTAACCTTTTCTCTCTATGTTATGTTCATATATCTATATAGACATATATAGAGTTTATGCATACATGTTATAATGTATATAGATACATAACTAAATTTCTACCTCTTTATATATATATATATATATATATTTATATATATATATATATATATATATATATATATATATATATTAACCATATATATATATATATATATATATATATATATATATATATGGTTAATATATATATATATATATATATATATATATATATATATATATATATATATGGTTAATATATATATATATATATATATATATTAACCATATATATATATATATATATATATATATATATATATATATATATATATATATGGTTAGCCATGCATGTTATGAGTAAATAGGTTGTGTATTGTAGATTGTTTAACCAATATGCCATGAGTAGTGTAACTTGATAGCTATTGTTTTGAAACCCAAATCCTCCTATACACTTTCATGTATATTTCACATACACACATGCCTACTATCTAACCATATGAACATGTCCACATACACCCATACACACACGAACTACATAACTTTTAGAACTTACAATTTAGTCTTAACAGGATTAATTGAATCCTATATTGTGATTGGATTTCAATGCAATTGACTTTCATTCTTTAACTTTTGATTTTGATTTTTTTTCTGTACCCCTTTATAGATAATTGGTAGTTATCTTTATTTTATTTTTTGATAAGTACCATTTTTCATATAAGATGGTAGACTGCCTTACAGTTTTGATGATTTGTTTTTTCTGTATCTTTTCTAGTTTAACACCCCTGATTGCTTGTATGTTTGATACCCTATGACCGTTTTGGTCTAGCATGACTAGTATACCTAGATGAGACTTTTACTACCACCGTATGCCATGACCCTGTATGTCGTCCTTTTAAATCGTATGATTTGTTTAAGTTCTAAGACTTTGATTGTGGGGGTTTGACCTAGAAGGAGTATGAACATTTTAATTTCGAGGACGAAATTTTTCTAAGGGGGGTAGGATTGTAACACCCACTTTTCTAAATTGAGGGTAATTTTGAACTTTTGTAAAAGTTTATTATTTAATAATAGGATTTATGATTTATGGAAATTTTTAATTAATTTAATACTATTTAAAATTGG
Source organism: Iris pallida (assembly GCA_029216955.1). Taxonomy (NCBI): domain Eukaryota; kingdom Viridiplantae; phylum Streptophyta; class Magnoliopsida; order Asparagales; family Iridaceae; genus Iris; species Iris pallida. The sequence continues at coordinate 859,338 of JANAVB010019800.1, read as the reverse complement.
TAAATTATAATTTTGATGTGTTAGCTAGTTAACTTTAGAACTGTTGAGCCTAGAGACTAACCATGACCATGAGGACCTAACCATGTGATTAGAATGACTATTTACAACTTTTTAGGCTAAGGGTATTTTGGTCATTTTGTGACTTTTGAATTATTTAGGATTTTGATTAATTGGTGAATTTTAAATTATTTTAATAATATTTAAATTGATGTATTATAATTTTGATCATTTTTCATATTTTAATATTTGGAAAATTTTTATATTTTTAATATTATTTTTATTGGATTTGTTTAGTCGGGTTTGAGTTTCGTCTCGTTCCGACTTGTATTGTGACCCGGATAGCTTAAACTCTAGATGGAACCCAATATTAAGTTAAGCATGGCTCACAAGACCCAACATTTAAGTTAGTTAATTAAACTAATTTTTATCATGTTAGAATGGTTAAGTTAGAGACTCAAAACTAGTTAACTCTAGAACTGTTGAGCCTAGAGACTAACCATGACCATGAGGACCTAACCATGTGATTAGAATGACTATTTACAACTTTTTAGGCTAAGGGTATTTTGGTCATTTTGTGACTTTTAAATTATTTAGGATTTTGATTAATTGGTGAATTTTAAATTATTTTAATAATATTTAAATTGATGTATTATAATTTTGATCATTTTTCATATTTTAATATTTTGGAAAATTTTTATATTTTTAATATTATTTTTATTGGATTTGTTTAGTCGGGTTTGAGTTTCGTCTCGTTCCGACTTGTATTGTGACCCGGGTAGCTTAAACTCTAGATGGAACCCAATATTAAGTTAAGCATAGCTCACAAGACCCAACATTTAAGTTAGTTAATTAAACTAATTTTTATCATGTTAGAATGGTTAAGTTAGAGACTCAAAACTAGATCATTTTGACCCTAAACTTGAACCTAGTCTAGACTTAACCATATGAGACTAGAGAGGGGCAATTAGGACATTTTCCATTAGTCCTAATGGACACTTTATGGCAGCCACCTTTAGGAGAGAATTATTCATTTCATTCATTACAATCTTGCCTCTTTTATTTTTCTTTTGTTCTTCCCTAATTTTAGAGAGCCTTCCCATTGATTTGATCTCCAAATCAAATCATTCCTTCACCAAAACTTCTCTCAATCGTTCCCATTCTCCAAGGGAAGGGTGTTACCAAGGATTGGAAGAGGAGTACAAGGAGGAGTGTCCACTTTGAGGGATCTTTGTACATGAGCCGTGTCCTAAAAGATTTTATTAGGATTCCACTCCCAATAGGTAAAACCCATCATCTAAATCGATTTTCTTTGCATATAAATTAGTTTTGAATCCGTAGGATCCATCCTCATGCATGTGTCCCGTTTAGATTCAAATTTGAGGTCATTTGGAGCTCTCTTGAGGATTTTAGATATGTGTCTTGTGTCCTACTTGATAGATCCTAAATTAGGACACCCCATGTGTATGTATGTATGATAATAGTTTAAATAGATATTTAAATTCAGTTTTATAATGGTTAGAGAGTGGATTGATCTTAGTTAGGATGGCTAGAATGAGTTTCATTTGGATACCTATGTTTGTATCCAAGTATCTTGGCCTATATGTGTTCTTTTGTCAAATTCGTCATAATATTTATCAACGTTTTTATTAACCAAAGCAACTTAGAAATGTCATAACTTTTAGCTTAGAACTCCGATTTATCTTTCGTTTTTTTAAAAGAACCATATCGAAGTTAGCTTTCAAATATACATTTTAATAAGCCAAATTCTTTCCGTAACTTTCTGTAGAATTATTTGAGTGTCAGTTGTACGAAAGACGAACGTGTTTCGGTATTTTTGCGATTCCGGGAGCTTCTGGACACGAAAATGCGATCCGTTTAAAGTTTCGGAAAGCTAACACAAAGGGCTACGACATACCTTAATCTTAGAATTTAGTGAATGCCCAATTGGTACAGTATTGGTTTTAAGTAGAAGAGTGACTATACGATATATGCATTTTGTGTAACCTATGAGCCTATGTAGTATGGGTATTAAATGAATATAGAGTATGTAATACATAATATGTTAGATGAATGAAATGATATATATATGATATATATCCTCTTTACATTAATATATATATATGGTTGAATGCAAGCATGTAGGAATGCAATTAATATAATGTATGTAAGCAATGCATAAATGCATGAATGAAAGAATGATATACAATGTATGCATGAAACTATATAGTGAATGCTAGATATAAATGCAAGATATACATGTAATGATAGATATGAATGCATAATATATAAATAATATAATACAATATATAATGATAGTATGTATGGTAATGTAGAATATATGATGCAAGCATGTATATGTCCACTGTTTTCCCTTTTCTTTACATTTTCCTTCCCTTCCCTTTCCATTTCAGTTTTTTCCTTTTTTTTCCCTTCTATTTTTACATGTTTTATACAATGTATATAATGTATAGATGCATGTAAGTATGTAATATGCATAAATGAATGTCATATATGAATGAATGAATCAATCAAAGGTATAAGTAAAATATAATGCATTGTAATGAATGTTAACATATATAATGTATAAAAGTATGTGTGTAAATGTGCATGAATGTATATATCTATATAACTATGTAAATATCCATGATGTAACAAATGCCTATATATATAAATATGTATGTAATGTGGATATGCATGTATGTATGAAGGTATGTATTTATATATATTATCTATTTTATATTATGCATTGTTGTGGTTCACATTCACTACAAAAAAAGACCTATTAATGACGCTTGATAAGTGGATTTCATGACGGCTGATAAAGAAGCGTCATCAAAGTTCGAAATACCATTTTTCTATGACGGTTTTGGCTAATTCTGGGCTTTTTATAACGTTTATAAAACAAAGCGTTATTAATAATTTAGATCGGTGGCAAACTTGTAATATTTTTTAAGTTTAATTGTTGGCAAAATTCTTGCTATAGCCTGCCTTTCCCCCAAAACATTCTGGTCTTCTCCTTCCCCTCCTTTCTTCCCCCTCCTCTCCCCCAACTCCAAAACCCTAACCCTAGATCCAAAATCTTCGAGGAGGGCCTCACGCTTCTCGTCGCCCTCCAGGACAAGCTCGAGGCCGTCGCACACGCGATCGACAAGAACGCGAAGGAGGAGCATTAGGGTTCTGCTTGTCCTCTTCTCCGCGCTCTCCCTCTCCTTCCTCTTCCCCTCAACCGCCTCACCTGCCCCTCCTGCGTCACCCTCGCCGGATCCGAGCCCTCCGCCACCCTCGTCTCCGGATCCGACCCGACCCTCCCCCTAAACCGCCCCCTCTGCTCCTCCTGTGCTCCCGACGGCCCCCCTCGTCCGCCTCCTCCTCCTCCTGTCTCTCATCGGGTCAGGTTTGATCTCACTGTGTCACTGCTATGCAATCCTTGGTAATGTCATATTTAAAGAACTTAAGATCTCATATTTTTCAAATAATTTAGCTACTCATAGTTTAGCACCAATTTGGGGTCCTCCAACTCCGTTCTCTCATAAGGGCAATGTTCATTTCATACTGATCTGAAAAAGTTTTATGGATGCTAGACTATTTAAAGCACTTTTCCATTTCACAAATGACCTAATTATTCAATATTTCAGGTAAGTGAGGGTCTGGATTTTACTGACCAAGCTGGAAGAGCTGTGGTAATCACCGGAATGCCCTTCTCAATGAAGACTGATGCCAAGGTCTGTTTTCTTGCTACATAGTTATATTAATTTATAACTATATAACTAAATAGAAACACTTGAATGGTGAATAGAGACACATATAAGGATGAAAAATTATTACAAGCAAAACAACTAAAGGTAGTGTCTTGCTTATAGAGGCCACGAGCAAACTACATTTTTTTAATGAACATTCCGTAGGTGGAGTCTTTATATACAAAGTGCATTGAAGAGGAAGACTGAGAGCTATGTCTCCTGTTATATATTTAGAGCTCTTTAAGTAGATTTCCAGGATTCCATTTATAAAATAAAGTTTGAAACCTTCTATTTCATTGATCAACTTTTTGTTACCCTAATGAAACTTTCTTTTTCTCAAAAGAGAGTGCATGAGTCTTCGTCAATAATTGATAGCTGACACATGATTTAGGAAGCTTCACATAGGGCTTAATTGAGAAAAAGAAAATAACAATGAGGATCCGAAAGAAACACATGTTGGTCAGTCAGGGATAGAAACCAATATCCAAAGCTCATTTCAAAGGGAACCCTTGCATGACATGTAGCCACTCAATATATCCAATGGAGAGAGGTTTGCTTCACTTTTGATTCTTGAAGTGTAAAAAAATGGAATTATTATGCTTTGTATAATATGAAACATTATGGTGGACCTCAGAATAAGGTATGTAGATGAATAAGTCTGATATAGTGGTGTTGCATCATTTTATAATGGTCCATTGAGTAGTTTGGAACATGAAGTAAATACAATATGGGTTTGTGTATATGATTGATACAATCATGAGTTAAATATTGCTGCAGGGTAGCTACCCTGATTTAAGTGATGGTAGTTGTTTTCATGTTTGTATAACATTAATGATTGACCTAGGTGAATAAATATGTGTTGTAGGTTTGTCTCAAACGCGAGTACTTGGATCAACAAGCCCTGGCTCAGAAGAAAGACGCTAAGGTATTGAGTTCCATCTTATAGAGGGAGGATTACACAAGTAAATATTTCCAATATAGATTTCAGATCAGGAAGAAAATATTTCCAATATAGTATTACAAACTGATATTTCTGATAAATTTTGGGTAGTCATCTTAATAGCAAAACATTAGGAAGTCAAATTAAATAGGCTACTTATTATAAAAAATTCTTGGCTCTTAAATTAGCAATTAAGAGTCGAATTTATATTCTACACAGATTCGTTATTGAAATAGAAATATGCAAGTTTTTTTTTTTTTTGAAGAAATAGAATTGTCATATATTTTGAAATATTTAATTATTTTGTTAAATATATTTCATGATATACTAACTTTTCTGTTAATTTTTTATTATTATCAGGACATCCGACGGACGAAGACGACGAATCTAATCTATTCCAACCGATGAAACGATGGGGGTCTGGGGAATGGGAGCAATCGGTTGCTTCACGATGGGGCTTATATTGGGTTTTCACCTACTACATAACTTATTGCTTCTCTTAATTTCCCCGTCATTGTGTCAAAACGTGTCTTTGCTTTTCAGTCATTTTTTTCACTTGCTAATTTAAACCACTTCATAGGTCATGGCCATAGTTGCAGATTTTATGCTTGTCTGGCTTCCTGCTCCGACTGTTTCTCTAAGACCGCCTCTTGCATTCAATGCTGGACCTTTTGCTAAATTCTTTTATAGCTGCCCTGAGAATGGTTTCCAGGTAACAATGTATGTAGTTAATAATTAAGTATTTCAGGTTCTTATATCCAATTCTTTTTAGTAGTATGTTTTTCTAAAAACCGATATATCCATTCTACAGGTTGCTTTGGCAGGGACTTCATACTCATTTTTGCAGAGAATAGGATCCATAGTGGTATAGCAACAACATTGCTTCATTAGTTTGTGATAATAATTTTTACATCCTCTGAGAAACAAACAACTTGTTCTATCATAGTAAATAACATGAGAGTATTTCTTGCAGCGAAACGGGTCAAAACTTTTTGTAGTTGGAACCAGTGCATCTCTGGTAAAAATTCAATCATTTCTCCTTCTACGACGTATGTTGCATTTCTTTATCTAAAAATTCTAACAATTGCAGAGAACTTTGAGATACTGTTATATCATGAGAAAACTTTTGAGAAAATTTACTTTTTGTAAGCTGGATCCTATGTAGTACTTGGGTTCACAATCTCTAATCAGGTAACTAGATCTGAAAAGTAATTGAATATTAAAATACTTGATAAATATCAAAATACTTGATATTTATCATGTATCTTAGTCACTGGCAATAGAATGTACAATATAATGTTTGAGGCACTTGATGAATGAACAAGAGATGTTGGGAGTTAGGGACTGGCTGAGAAAGATGCAGAACACTAGATTCAATGTGGCTGATATAAGAAACTAGCTGCAAGTTATGATCATATGTTGCATCTTATGCTATGGTGTCTCTGGTAGACTATCTGAAGTTGCTTTGGTTCTATGATGCTTTTCCTATGTTGTTTCCAAGTACTCAAAGTCATCTGCTCTTGCTTTGTAAGCAATCGACGAACCTTTCTGTTATGAACCTTTTAAAGACATATTTATTCAATTTGCAGAGATTGGCTTCTGACTTCTTCTCAGATTACATCTTTCTTACCGTAGGAAGGGTTGTCTCTAGTATGGAGTTAATCATTCAAAGAGTTGAATTTGTTCTAGAGTCTGACAAAAGAAGCCATCTTATGGACCTTCTCGATTTACAAAGAGCAAATGGAGCTCATGGAAAGGTAGTTTCATCCTTTATTATTAATGGGTTATGCCTCTTGACATGATTCACCTTTATATATGTTTTGTTAGCTGGCTGCTTATGTATAGATCTATATTACACGACCGTGCCAGTTAGGCATTTGTAGTCTTGTGTGACACAAGCCAGACATAGTTTTACTAGGTTTAAGGTTTCGGACACATTCGTGCATGAACCCTGCTTATAATTGGGATCAAATGGTGAGTATTCTTGTGGAAAACATAACTAAGGACGAGCAATGGAAAAATTAACAGTGTTAAAAATAGGAGATTGAAGACGAAAGGAAGGGTCTTGATGGAAAACAAAGGAAGGGTTTTCATTGGTGAGTATTCTTTATACATGTTTTGTTAATGTTTAGGCATTTTGATTCATTTTTTTTCTTCTTTCTATTGCAGGTTAGCCTGCGGGCATTTGCATTTCTGTTTTCCGAATTAGTACAATACATTATACATTCATATACAAGCTGATAATATTCCAGAGCTGGAAAGAAGGTGATTGCCTATTGAACTACAATTCTATGTAATATATGTCAATATAGCTACTGCTTGAACCATTTTCTTACACTCTTTTTAATGGCCATATCTTCTGTAGTACTAACAAAAATCATATCCTTCTTTACGTCTTTACACATGTATTTGTGTTGCATAAGTGATTGTTTGAGTGTCTTTCCCTCTGGTTGTCTTTCCCTCTGGTTCTCTATTTTCAAATTTGTAAGTTGGTCTTATCTTAATGTGTTGATAATACTTGTTATAGATGCTGTGGTGGAATTGTAGCTAACTAGTATTAATTTTCCTTCTCAGGTGCACATGAAGACGCAACTATTATTGCAGTGGTAGGATTTGCTGCACGTGATGTTGATAGTTTTGATGTGCTCAAGTTGAAGCCAAAGTAGTTACTTGTTTTGAGGATCCATTTAAGTAGTAGTTGTAAATATATGTATTTGGATACCCTATTTTGAGATAATGTAATGAAGATGGTGATATAACATTTCGATGTTTTCTTGTAAATATAGTTCAAAGTGGTTGTTTTAAAATTGAATTGAGAAGTTTTTGAAAAGTAATATATAATGTGTAGTATTAAGCGTTATAAATATGATGAGTTCAGTAATATTGAGTGTTATAAATGTGCTGCATTGAGCCTATACATATTATCTATTCATGACGTTTTAAAATTGTTCTGAATTGTGCACTATATATTAACTATTCATAACGCTTTTATAGAAACTATTCATGACAGTTATTTTATGACGCTTTTAAAAAACATTTATAACACCCGTTTTCATAACGGTTGCTGTGGAAAAAAAAAACGTCATGGTTCGTCATTAATGACGCTTTTTAGCCGTCATTAAAAGGGTTTTTTGTTGTAGTGATTGTCTTGTGATTGTGTGAGTGCTAGCCTAGGCTTGGTTAGGCCTAGTGAGACTTGTTAGACTTGTTTGGGCTAGGACTTGACCTAGTTGACCTAATTTGACTAGTGTAGTTGACTAGAGTTGACCAAGTGTTGACTTTAGTCTAGTTTGACCTAGACAGCATGCAGATGTATTGTATATTTTATTTATCATCTCTTGTATACATCTTAACCTGTGTTGCTCTAAATAGGACTCTGTGACTTCAGTTTGGACCTCTATACCTATCAGCTGTTCAGGTTATCAGGCGAGTACATTCTCTGACCGTTTTATACTTTCTAGAACGTCTATTCTTGCCATAGATTAATTTACTTGATGCTGACACATTGGTAACACGGATTGGTACTATATGGATCTTCTTTTGCGATGTTATCTCCTTTGTGTTCACTAAATACATATTGTGATGTGCGTTTCACTAACATATTGTATTTATTGAATACCCTTATCATTGTACACTCATTGTGCATATTGTACTCTCATTATCACATTGAGCTCTATTGTACAAGCCATTGTACAAGCCATTGTATAAGGTAACATAACTGAATTGGATCCTTGTGTATTGATTGGGGAGGGAGAGTATAAATGGTTATGTGATCAATCCTATTGTATAAGAAATTATATATGTCCATTGTACACCCACATACAAAGGAGTCCCATTTCATTGTATAACCTAACCCGTTTACATAACCATATTGTACTCTAAATCACATATTGCTTACAGTTCTTACTTATCATATATAGATATTTCCTATTATCATATCTTTCTGTTTTTTATATACATCTTCTTTCAGCGTTTTATGTATCTTACTCTATTGCACGTTATATTTTCTAACCAGTTATGATCTGCGTGAGATGTATTGTGCTCGCTCCTATCCTGACTGGACCTGTTGATAAATTTTACAGATAGCTTGGAGGTTGCCTGCTAGCTTAGAGGAGACACAGTAGAGATTGTATAGATAGTTATTTTAGTTGTCTTGAGTTGTATTTACTTTATGGATTACTGTATTTGAGATTTGAGATATTTTCTGGGTTTGTGTATCTTAGACACTTAGACTTCTCTCTGCGGTATCTCTTTGTGGATTTTATATTTTATCTATCTTTTATCATGCTCTACCTTAGATGTGATTGAGACTGTATTTGCTATGTCACCTCCATTCGGAGTGTATATACTGTACATGTACCTTTATATTGTTAGATGTTTGACCTAGGACAGCGTTCTACCGCCGACACTGCGGCGTAGGCTGGACGTACCCACTTCTCGTGCCCTTACTCTAGGGTGCGGGTCGTGACAACTAGGAATTCGTAATGGCCGTATCGAGTGCGAAAGGTAGACTTCGGCACTTCGTCCGGCTTGATCTTGAGTTGATGGTAACCCGAGCGCATATCAATTTTAGAGAACACCGTAGATCCTTGCAGCTGATCAAACAGATCGTCTATGTGGGACAAGGGATATTTGTTCCGGACGATGGCTTTATTCAGCTCACGGTAATCGATACAAAGACGTAATGAGCTATCCTTTTTCTTGACGAACATCACGGGCGCTCCCCATTGCGAGACGCTGGGTCGAATGAATCCTTTATCGAGCAACTCTTGCAACTGTACTTTGAGTTCTTTATGCTCTGCAAGGGCCATTCTGTACGGGGCTTTAGATATAGGTTGGGTATCGGAGAATGTATCAATAATAAACTCAATCTCTCGATCGGGTGGCATACGGGCAGTTCGTCCGGGAACACATCTGGGAATTCTGCCACAACGTCGGTCTGACCTGCGTTTGTACCATATCCTGTCGCATGTCTTGAACGGACGCTAAATAGCCTTCACACCCGAAATATAGCATCCATCGAGCAGGTATTGTGGAGATCACCATGCAGGTCGGCGATGCCTCACCACACGAATAATAGAAGTCAGGTACTCCCGGTATACGGTCGGTGACCTTCTTTTAAGCACAGTCTATGATTGCATTTTACGGACTGAGCCAATCCATCTCCAGAATGATGTCGTAGTCCTTAATATCTAGAACTCTCGTATCAAGACTGATAATTTAACCACCTATATAGATGATTCCATTTTCGTAGACTAAATTTATAAGTAATGGCATGCCCGATGGTACATTAACAGTGAGATCGAAACCCAACGGTGTTAGAAGAAATTTGTGCTCGACGGTGAAGTCCGCCGATATAAAACTATGCGTGGCACCTGAATCAAACAATACACGATCAAGCTTATTATTAGAATACAGTATACCTGTCACGACTGTGTCAGATGTGAACGCTTCATCTCGGGTCGTGGCCTAGACGTGGCCCTGAACATTGGGGCGACGGTCCTGGCCATTCTGTTGTGCAGTCTGTGGAGCCCGAGGTGCTTGGCCTCGGTTCTGTTGATGTTGTTAGGGGCACTGGTTCGGCTTCTCCGGATAATTGTGTGCAATGTGGTCCGTTCGGCCGCACCCGAAGCATGCTTTATTCTTCAATCGGTACTCGTTGGCCACGTGCCCCTCCTTGTGGGAGAAATTGCAGACTATTCGATCCTTTGCCTGGTTGCCGCCTCCGTTGCCACAATTTTGACGCTTGTGTGCATTGTTTCCTCCCGCATTACTATGGCATTTGTTATTAAAGTGAACAACGCTAGTAGTAGCAGGATGATACTCGGACTCCATACGAAGGGCATGGTTGAGTACCTCGCCCATGGTTTTGTATTCAGGTACTGAAACATAGGCACGAAAGGAGGAACGCAGGCCCACTTCAAATCGTCGAGCTCGACTTGCAGTTGTAGGTAGATATGCTCCAGCAAATTTATCCAGTTTGTTGAATTCGGCCACATATTGTTGTACTGTCATATTCCCTTGCCTCAACTGCATAAATTTATTTTCTTTTTCCTATCGCACGGCTGCGAAAAGATATTCGGTCACGAACGCTGTTCTGAATATGGCCCACGAGATCGCTGCCGTCTCGTCTTCACGTCGAATTGCCCGCTTTTGCATGACCCACAAATCGTGCACGTTCATTCGAAGTAGGAGTTGAGCACACGCAACTTTCTTTGTGTCGAAGTTCGAACTTATCTTCCAGCTCCTCCAACCAGTCGATCGCCACGGAGGGATCTTCTGGGACGTTAAAGGAAGTACGACAGTTTTTTGTGAATTTTGACACGTCGATGTTAGAACTTCTCGGTACCGCAGGTGAGATCACGGGCGCCTTCGGTTCAGCTTTGTTGGATCGACCCGCTGGCTCGATCATGGCAGGCGACATCGTTGAATTATTGTTGGCCACAACCGATTACACTATTTGTTGGAGTGTATTCAGCTGCTGCTGCTGCAGTTTGAATTGAGCCTCGAACCAATTCTCGAACTGGGTCTGACGAGCCTCCGCCTACTGATGATGGAGCTCATTTTGGCGTTACTGTATTTTGAGCATCTGCAGTATCCGTTGTATCGGGTCGCCGAAAGGTCCGACGACGGTAGGCGTCTTCCTCGTTGGTTGACGGAATGCTCGAGTCTGGAAGTACTCGAGCCGCTGGCAGCGCTCGTCTCGTCCTCTACCCGAGCTCTCGCAACTACAGGAAAAAGAAAGGCAACTCTCGTTAGTTTCAGAAAATGTCCTGGGTTCATCGTATGGAACAACTCATCTCATCGACATGAGGTCAACGGTTTGAGACTAGAAACTCGACACTAGAGGCGAAGGACGTAAGCCGTGCACTGATACCATTATGTCACGCCCCAATTCCATCAAATTGATTATCGTCTCACGGACGTGATGCTGTGCAAACCTAATTTGCGATCGCACAAGGCATAGTCATAAGGTAATCCGAAACATGAGAATCTAAGAGAGCAAGCAGACAAATTGAATCACACATTAAGTAAAGAGAAGTTTGATCTTTATTAATAATGGACATCATTTACAGACTCCAGTACAGGACTCATGCCGCGTGGGCAATAACATGACTTAATTACAAAAGAGTGCCAATGAGATAGCCGTTCCATATATTGCACACATCCCACAATATACAACAGAGTATTCCAGTGACCTGAAATAGAGGGACGCTGAGCCATCTTTCTTGGACAGTTGAGAGTCTTCAAAAGTGGAGTTGCAGGACAAGTCTTCGACGCACGGCCAAAGCTTCAAAATCACGAACGTCACCGAGCTAGTTGGTGCGTCCTTCCTGATTCACGGGACCTGTAAAGAGCGAGGATCAGTATGATCACATGTACTGACGAATGGCTAATTAAAATCCAAGCTCTGCATTTGATTCAAGCAGTTTTATAAACATGTTAGCTAGCTATTTCTATGATCTTTCTAACCATCCTGATCGCTTTGCATGTTAACATGTTTTGAGGCAAGCATATAAAATTGTATACATTAAGCAACTATCATATTCATCCTGTGTCACGTGCATTAGTTAAGCAGTGAAATGGTGTGAAGGTCACTGACAATGTGAAGCCATCATGGATAATAGCTAGGTTAGACGGCAACCATTTCGCGGCGGGTAGCGAGCCCTGTGCAAAAGTTCTCCAATAATCTATGCCGATGTAAGGATGGCGCTTGCTATACTCATTCTTCCCGAGCCGAATCGGTTCCTTGCCCTAGGCAACCATTCGAGGAAGATACACCTTGTCGATAAGTTGTTCAATGACCGTTTTGTAGAGTCTTGAAAAATACTCTCTTTTCTAGATCCTTATCCTTTCCCTTTTAGTTGCAAAACTTAGCCTTTCTTTTGAACTTAGTCGAATTACTCACTTAGCCATATCGCTGCGATAAACGTTAATCGATTTATTTATTATTTTGCATAGTCTAAGTAGAATTGCATAAGAAAGCATGTTTTCTATTTTCAATATTGGCAGTTTGATAACAAGTGTTTCGTGAAGAATCGTGCCATGATTTCCTTGATTCTACACTATGCTGACAAGCATTTCATTTAACTTCACATTAATTTTAAAATAGGGGGCGGGGCGAAAGTGTAGTGCCCCGTCCCTCTCAGTCAATCGGAAGAATCGAAATACCGACGGCGTTCAGACTTAGCCTTGCAACGGCCGCTTGAAGATATTGCTCGGTTGAGGCGACCGCTCGCTCAGGTAGGGTAGTTTTGATGAACTTGTCTCATCTTAGCCTTCACATAATAATTCGCATGTTTTCAACTTACACAAGTAGGCTTGATAATAAAAGAGATGAATCCACATAGCTAAAGGGAAAAATTCCGACGGGTCGAATGGAGTTAGAATATGAAAAGGTCCAACGGTCGGCTTAGAGTTGGTGCACAGCGTACTTTGAAAATGATACTCGATCCTTCGTCCCACAGCTTGGGAGAAGGAAAGTTGGTATTCGTCGCAAAGCTAAGTGTTGGCCTAAGTCATAGGCGTCATCCGCATGAATGCTTCATAAAGCATGTACGGTCCCATCATCCAATGCTTATAGCATAGCCTTGGCTTGCCCATGAGTTGAGTTGCGTTGAGCGGCTTGCGACCTAAGTCTAGGCACCCGAGTGATTTGGTCGTTCAAGTAGGATGCGTGCACGGCACGATCCATTAAGGCAAAGCTTGACACAGCCTTTGTTCGTTAAGTTGTTACGAAGTTAAGTTAGGCAAAGTTATGTCGGTCGACCTAAGATATTACAAGTACCGTTCCGCTCTTTTGCGGTTTGTCAAAGTTGAGTAGTCCCACGATCTCAAGGCCCGTCGACTTGGACATGAGTGTCGCGTAGAGTACGATTGGCTTAAGGCACGATGCACGGACTTAGTGTTTAAGGCAAGGACTACAATTGATTCAAAATAAGTTTTGAGAAAGGACTATCAAATAGGCGTTCACGAGTTGAACCAAATGATAGGGCAACAAGAAAAGAATGCTCGCGACCGTGGGTCGTCGAAGGGTCTCAAGGATAGAAGTCTTGAACTTTGTTTTGATACAGATGGTAACATTGGAAGAGAAATGACTGTGTGAGACATCAGTTTGTATCGAGTCTTGCATGGTCATGGACAACTTGTACAAGGAAGAAAGGGTTTCTTCGGATCGACAACATGGGGCCTCAGGACCGATCCGGCCTAGAAGAAAACAGGGATAGCTGTGCCAGGTAAAGGCAACAAGTATTCGATGGACGGTCATTGGGGCTCGCTACTTGCTTTGACCGGACCATCCTATACGGCAGCTATGAGTCAAGGATGGTTTGTCATGCCAGTGACCCGTGTTCATATAGATGTCGGCAAAATGGCGGCTATCCGCGCGTATGCCTTTGGAATTGAGTCTAGTCGAAGGTGTATACAAGTTAGAACATGATGCTTGGGACCTAAGATGTGGCTTCAACATAGGCGACATGCTTGGCACAGGGGTGTGGTGTCGAGTCGTAAGTCTTGGCATATAAGTTGCATTTGTTGGATCTGAGTTGTCTGGAGTTTAAGTCAGGAACCGTCGTAAGGCAAAGTGGGTCGACATAAGTCCAGAAGTCTTGATTGGGTCAGTTAGTGATAAAAATAGCAGGGGCCGTGAGACAGCGACATGGTTAAGTCACATTGAGTGGCGAGGTACGGCACAATAAAGGAGGTAGCACGATCACACGGAAATGGAGTCTTATCGCATAGTTGCGTCTATAATTTTGGCCGTAAGGCAAACACGAATTGATAGGTTAACGTTGTTAGCACGGGATGGTCTAAAGACACAAAATAGGCTTAGACGTTTGTCCTAAAACCGATCCTAAGGAAAGAGTAGAAAGACAATTGATAAGAAGGGACTATGTTACAAAAAGTAAATTGACGTGTTAGTTTTGTATGGGTGGGTGAGGAGCTTATTCCACCAGTACAGTTGAGCACTGACACCCACATAGTTTTCATGTGCAGGCACAGGTAGAAGCTCGTGGCGCGAAGCTCGCTTGGATGCGTCGAGGCACGGAGTTCCTTGACGATTTGAAGTGTACGGCCGCATGGAGTCAAGACTTATACGGGACATAATGTATGGACGTAGCCTTTTGAAGCATCCGCTGGCTCAAGACTTGTATTTGAGAGATGAGAGAGAGTTGAGTGACTTGTAATGTGAGCTTGAGTGAGCTTAAGAGACTTGTAATCTTGGCCTTGTGCCCCATTGTAATCTATATTTCAATATCAATAAAGAGCTTCTTTTGAATAACTTGTGTTTGTTCTAAATTTTTGCTGCTATTATTCAATGTCTCTGCATGGAACTTCTGTGCAACGACCCCGTCGCAGCCACTGAAATCGGCCGTTATAGAACCCGCCTTGCACGAGCGCAATCTAGGCTCGTGCGACATCACGCCTTAGCGAGGACGATCGCTCCTACGGGAGTGGCGCGTGACATAATGGTATCAGAGCACGGCTTTACATCCTTGGACTATCGATTGAATTCTTTAACTTTATTATTTCCGCAAACTCTGAATTGTGCTTCCGCAAGTTGATATCGTTGGTGCGCTCTCTCTCAAATGTCCCACGGGATGTCCATACAATAAGTCTAACTATTTTGCGAAACATAGGAAAACAGTTTTTGACAAAATAAAAAGATGGTTTGCGTAAGCATGGTTGACTAAGTCGGGCTGGGCATATACACCAAAGTTGCGTCGACCTTAGAAAATTCGAGTGCTGAATTTGAATAGTGTTGAGAAAGAATGAGTTGAACTCGATTGAGTAAAGTGAGATGACTATCGATAGGGGTGCTATCGAACGACGATGTTATCATCGGTGCGATATAGTTGAGCGTGCTTGAAATTTAAGGAATGGTTCGAACGGGATTCGAAGAAGTCGATTTTAATTCGAATGATAGTTTTGAGGATTTGACAAATGACTTCATCCCTGAGTGGTGTATGCGATAGCCTCCGGGATGTCGATCGATCGATTGAGGATGCGGGGTGTCGGTGAGTCTATCAGCAAGCATCGCATTATGCAAAGCCTTAGATTGAGTGTCATTGAATAAGTTGTAGTCTTGAAGTTTGACTAGTTGATTCAAACAAAAGTTAGAAATTAACATGCACGGAATGTGCACGGGATTGAGGATTGCGCTAGTATGAAATACGAAAATGATTGAGTAGGTGAAATCGAATCGAAAAAAAGTTAGGGTGTACGAATAGATGACTTGATCGAGGAAATTGATACGGATCGTATACGAAAAGTTAGCACGACCGGTCGATAGCGTGCATGAAAAAGTTAAATTTTGAAGTACGCGAATGACCCTAAGGATTGGAATGGATGTCGTTCGATGATTGAGTTAGCAAAAATGATACAAATTGAGGAAATACATTGGTCGATGACTTAAGATAAAGGGATAATGATCGAACTTGTATTGAATGTCGAGAAGATTATCCAGTCGGACGATAGCATCATTCGTACGACTCAAAATTGGTTGCAAAGGAAGATCGTCAGGTTACGCATATCGTCGATTGTATTGAGGCGTATCAAAGATCGATATGCGATAACTCGGGGGTACTCTGACTCGGCGAATGACGATCGTGCAAGTGTTATTGTTCAGTTGGATACCGTACTTAGGATTTAGGTTGAGATGAATGTTGGATGAAAGTGATCGTGTCTTGATGGTTATGCGGATAACCACTGTCACGACCCGCTACCCAAATTGTTGGGCCAGGCCGAGTCATGTCCAGCCTACGTTGAGATAAAACGTAGTAAGCTGTTCTAGAGACAACAGGATAAGACTAAATATGCTAACAGTTCTATAAGTGAAGAAGAATCAGAAATGCTCCAAACACAAAAGCTGTCGTATATAGTGAAATATCCAAGTACAAGTGAACTGTAAAGTAAAACTGGATACATGTCCAGTTACAAAAGATATAGTCTAATACATGTCTACTCTCAAAATTCTAAGTAAACAAAAGACAACTAGGCAAGGTTCCCCGCAGGAACATCCTCGTAAAGCAGAGCCGGGTCCTCGGCAGTATCTCCATAGTATGTGTCACAGAGTAACTCCTCCTCAGTAAGGATACCTACAACGTTATCCTGTCAGGACGGGAGCAAGTACTAAATCTAACAAACATATAATACCGATCATGTGATGAAAAGGGAATGACATATCATGTTGGTTCAGTTTTAGGTATATTTTATCATGGCAATAGATATACATTTTAAAGTTTAAAACTGTAGTAGGTGAGTGATCAGTCAATAGGTAATCAGGATGTACAGCGGTACATATCAATTTTCTGATGTGCACATACGTACACATAACGGCATCGGTGTCTATCCATACACAAACGCGGGACCAGACATACGACACAAATACATATAGAATGTAACGGTGCTCGGTAAATACATACGGAGAAGGGGGTCATGATCACG